>JAHXRV010000177.1:0-80349 GCA_019904355.1 Psilocybe tampanensis | reverse complement strand
AGTGAATATAAAGGAACTAGAAGTGCTTACTTACTTCCAACAATGATTTGGATGACCACAGCAAGATATTGATGGTAGCTGGAGAGCCCTAGACATCTGACCGCAACACAAGGATATCTTCAGATAATGAAGGGTGCGCCGATTTGAATGGACCTACGACTATTGAAAAGAGGTAAACAATAGAACGAGCGCTGGAATAGTAGAGTCCTCGCACCTCAAATCGTTCAGGATCTTGAGTCTCCTAGAAATACTCCAAACCAACAGGGATATGCCCTAGCAGGGCGAGATAACGATTGAGATAGAAAAAGGATGAGGCCCAGGTGATTCGGCGTGAAGGCCAGAAAAGGGCGCATTCGTCAGGGAGTGTTAGGAGGTAGTCGAAGTAGAGAAGTGCTTAACATGCCGCCTTTAGCTCGTCTACAATGAAAAATAGTTATAGGAGCGTACTGAGAGCTGCAGCCCCGACACATTGATTCAAAAAGCTGAGAATACAGTTCAAACATCGTCAAGAATGGGATTCGGGGTTGTCACGCACATCTGGTTTTCCATACTATCCATTTATCAATGCGATAGAAGAATAAAAGGCAACAGTTCCTAATATCACGTCGGGCAGCTCATCAACGCATTAGATGTCGAGTGGGGAGGGAACGCAAGCAAGGGAGGTTAAGCTTTATTTAAATAAAGGAGAAGAAAACGCTTACAGGCACATACGTACACTTGTTTATAGGCGGACCTTATCTGGTCGGTCTTGGTGTTGATGATTTGCATGGTGGTACATTTGATTGACCTCCTCGGTCTTCCCCTGTCTTCCCCTGTGGATCTGAGGTTCTGGGCACCTCTGGGCACTGGACCATTGGCCAGCGTTGTCAGCGTTCTGAATGTCTGTTTGGACTTTGGTCAGCGAGGCTTTCAGCTACAACACTGGTGGCTCTTCCAATATCCAGAAGCCAATATGGCTAACGAACATCACTGGGACAAGAGGCCCACAATCGGAGTTCAAGCTTCACAAAAGATAGGGGTTGAAGCTAAGATGGACGGTAGCTTTGCAATTTTATTCTTCAAGGAGAATGATACTCATACATATTTATTTGTCGCTAAAAAAAGTCCGAAGCTTTCTGTAGCCTGTAAGTAGGAATCAATCGCCAAACCTACAAAAAACAAGTCAAGATATGTCAACCATTCTGAAAAGGCCTTGATAACTAACTCACCTATCTGGCAACAAAACAGGAGCAAGGAGACTCCAGGTATAAAGCACTATGCAAACCCATCCCGAAACTACTCTCATCCACATCGCAACCTCTGAACGCCCTATGTATACATCGAAGTCAGGGTCCACTGGTCCAGAAATCGGGTTCTTTGAAACAATGTTCCTGAAGTTGGAAAGGCAGAGTAAGAAAGATGGAAGGAAAGGAGATGATGGAATAGCATACCAATCCGTCAGCAGCATTGCCACATACATAGCCCCGATTGCAAAAATGATATGAAACCAGGAGTACTACACCGTAAGAGTAGAGTAAGTTTTATTTGTTTACGAGGATGCGTTATCTTGAAACACACATTGTATCTCGTTCCAGTTCGTTCGTCATCCCTGGACTCCCCAACGACTTCTTCTTCCTCGTCCTCTTCCTCTTCCTGCAGGGCGGAGGCAGGGATTGCTCTGAAAAATAATTTAGTGGTATAAAGAACATTATTTGGCACCATAGCTTACCCAGCTTCTACAGCGGCAAGCAAGGCTTGATATCGCGGTGATTCAGTCCGACCTGGTTGCTGGCTCACAAAATTGAGTTCTGAATGGCCTTCATCGTCGGACAAATGGATGCGGCCTTTCTTTCCTTTCCCAACGAGTGCTCGACTTTGAGTCGCTGCTCGGGAGGTTGAATATGCGATGGCCAAGAAGGTGAATACTCCTCCCAAAATAAGGACCGCTTTCTGAGTCTTTTTGCCGTCGCGGAGGGGATTGCATTGCTTCGTTTCATGAACATGATTGCTGAGAGCAGATACGATGAGGTAAGTGCAATAAGCAGCGACCATGGAAGATTGCGCCAGTCCTGAACGAGGGTTATGTTCTTGGACAGCTGGATGGACGCTCAGTCCAGTGATGACAACACATAGAGCGAGATTAAATGATATGAAGAACTGGTTGAGTGTACAACCGGATCCTGCAAAATACGCATAGAGGAGACCGGTGAGGGTGATGGTGAATGCGTACATGGTGGCAGTGGAACCGATGAGGACCCATTGCCAGAAATTAGAAGATGAATTCTCCCAGTTTTCGAGGCAAGTCTCCGACCATGAGTGGGCAAAATCGACGAGCAGAACGAGACCGACAAGAATGAAGATGGTGGCACCGATCAAGGCAACGTAGTTTCCCCAGAACATGAAGAAGCCATTTGGGATTGTGAAGCTGATGCCGACGAGTATTAACCAAAGAAGTGTCTTGGGTCCCCACCATCTGAGCAAGCGTCAGGATATGAGCGAAAGAAAAGAATGAATGTTCCTACCCATTCTGTATGGCTGCTCGTTTGTCTTTAGTGTCCTGGACTCCAATTAGGAGAGAGCTGAGAATAAGGTGGAACAATGCCAGAGCGAAACAGATACGATGAACCTGTAGAAGCGATCAGAAAGAGAGGATATGATGCCATCCAAGGAGCTCACCGCCAATACACCATAACATTGTTCACCATCGCAGACCATCTTAATGTAATCCAGACTCCACTTCTCAATAAGTTTAATGGCGAAGTCCGTCTTCATTATCCAAGCAAGGATAGAATTGAGCATAAAGATAATCTATAATCAAATTTGAGTATCATATAATGGGGATATGGCCAAGATACTCACTCCAAAACCCACGCGAGTGGCGATGGAAGAGTTGCAATTACACGACTTGAAGAACATGGATGCTGCGCAAGGCATTTTGTCAACAGCTGGAGAGGCATGGAGAGCGACTGAAGAACATACCTGCGGTAGAGGTACAAAAGAATGCCAGACCGGCAAAGCAGGATGTTGCGATAGATGTTAGCCCGCCAGCGAGCGGCAGAGACATTAGGAGGCCCATGGTGGTGAGCGAGTGAAGGAGAGCTGTTGCTTAATTAGACTCACAGCACTTAAAGCAGCCATGTCATTCATTACGTAATCAGTACACCCCGCCCGCACATTTACTTACCGTTTTTATTTTATCCAGAGGATCACATACGGCTATGTCAACAAGCTGATTTCGAATGATTTTGTACATACAACAGGTATATGTACTTGAAGTTTCAACAATACTATACACTGTACATGGAGAGTCAGTACATAGTGGGTCACAACACTGCACTCTCTGGAATTTTATAATACAGAGGCTGAAAAGGGAACCTTAGAAAGTGAAAAAAGAAATTAATGGCGAGACTTACAGTATTGAACACATGATAATAATGCCCATTGACTCCTCCTTGTTTTTCATCACCATAATACGCCATCGGGAACCACTTCGAGAAACGTCAGACAAGATGGAGATAGAGAAGCACACAGATACTGACATGTTCCACAGGAAGCTCTTCCTTCCTCGACCTGAGGTATCGGGCCTCCAACGAGTCATCCGTGACGTTGTGGCCATGTCGTGGCAATGTAAATTGGGCGATCTGAGTTTCTGTATCTGTGATGATACCTCGCGAGATGCGTGCATAGGAAGTACGATACAAGCCACGGTAGAAGATGTATTCGCACCTAGCATGAAAGATTACTCAGACGTGCATCTGACTGAGTCTTTGTATGTTACTCACCAGCGATCATTATCGTCAACGTCGACATCATGAACATTGCCTTCATTTACCAAGATTCCATAAGGATCCGCTGAAGTAGAGAAGATTGGTCGATATTTTGATAACGTAAAAAAAGAGCCATGCTTACGACGAGGTGCCCAAGGTTTGGTGACAACATATCCAAGGAAAATAACGGGCCTAGGTGATGCTGCCATGATTCTAGCCAACTCCGTGCTTTGGAGTTCTCTATCCAAGGGATCCTCCTCTAATTTTCACGTCAGAAAATTGTACCCCAGTGACACCTTAGATGTAAGCGTACCTTGCCCATTATGCGAGACGACTACGAGGACTTCGGTACCATACACGTCTATGACAGCTTCAATAGCTGGTGCAAGCTCTCCATGAGGAGATGGTAAAAGGTGATGCTTGGTACTGATGATCGGGAACTCGAAGATAATATCAGACCCTCAATCGTTAACTCAGAAGAAATTAGCCATACTTTACTTAAGAGGACTGCACCCCACGTGTGTGAATTCGGTCCAGGTCCGATATCGACATACTATGGAAAGAGAAGGATGAGCGTTGCAAAAGAAGTCTGCCCAAGATATCAGCTCACATAATGAGATTCTTCGACTATGAGGCGGGATCTATGGAAGAAAAATCGGTTGAACGAAAGGATCTGGAGGAGATGTCAAAGGAGAACGAACAGGTCGCGGTGTCCAAAGGCTGTCCTCTGATAAACGGGAAAAAATCAGCATCAATGCGATCAAGCCAATAAGCTAACCACTTACATGCAAGTCGGTTTCAAGGAGACCGACAATGTCCAGCTCCATATCTCTAATACAGTATATCAACAAATGTCACCCAGCTGTTTTGAGCGATCGAGAGCTCACTTTATTAAATTCATCATCCCCCGTTGGCTATCGTGTCCCTCATTATCAATACCAAAGTGCACTGTCCAAATTCCCGTATTGAATATTCTGGTTCCAGGCTTGAAAGGCTGAGGAGGTGCAACAGGGAGCCGGTACACCGTCGTTAAAAGGGAGAGCAAAGAAACCACAGAGATAATACTACGAATAGATGATTTGTACTTGATGGCTGTCGTTGAAATAGATGACGACACATTTGAAGCATTACCCGTCCATTTGAAAATAGGAAGCAAACATCCCATTTGAGCAAATAATACCCTAAAGTCCCTGCGTCAGCGAGATATTCGAAAAAAAAAAGTTCAATGAATCTCACAAATCAGTCCTTTCTCGCAAATACACCCCTCCTGGGACAAATGCATAGGCAACTGTAAATATGCTTGCCAAATTCAGCACACAATAAACGCCCATTGCCATTGTATAGATCTTGGAGATGTTCAACACGGTGCTTCCGTTAGAGTTTTTAATAACAGCAGCTTCCGACGCGGCCTGAAAGCCGAGTGAAAGAATCGACATGAGGAACACAGCGACACCCAATCCACCGGCGTAGCCTGTCCAATTTCGGTATGCGTACATGACGTAAGTGCTAGCAGCACCAACGATGAACCACACTGGGCTCGAGGTAACAGTGGCGACTCGTCGTTTTTCGAGAGATAACTGAGCCAGCAACAGCCCTAGCGCCATGGATACAACAGTCAAGCATCCGTGAAGATGTGGTACTGGGCCACGAGGAACACGGTTTTCGTAGCCTGTCCAGGACCATGCAACAAGGGTACTCGATTCTGAAAGTAAGTTGTGGAGGCAGAAAAGGAGTGATCCAAGAGGAAGAGCTGCCAGAAGAGAGCTGTTGCGGCGTTGCGATACTTTGGGTGTTTCTGAGGCTAGTTTCGTAGGGATCTCACGGGTGGAATATTCATAGATGGCGACTAAAGCCAGAAAGAGACCAGTTTTGTTGTATCCATCAGCTTTGTGGTTAATAAACGGCCACACTAACAAGAAATGTCAGCAGTGGAAAGTTACACGTAGTGTTAAACTGAACCTGGGTTGTTAGATCGGTTCGCCTGTTTCGCTACTGAAGAAATGATGACACCAAGGCCAGTTACTTGAGGAAGTGAGCCACAGTGGTTAATGGGCCGGAGAGTGTATAACATACCAATTGCCTGATACGATACATCGGAATTTCCATGAACTATGCCTGACCAGGCGACAGCTTGACGCATCATGGCGGCGATGTTGGCAACGAAGACAAGAGCCAGCCTCCCTCCGGGACTCGGTACGAGATATGCGATGATTCCTATCAGAGATGTGTAGTGGAGTATCACTTGTCCTCTACGTGTTTTGGTGAAATCCAGAGCAGTCAGGGCTGGGGCATTGTTTGTAGAAGTAGAACCGAAAACATAATTGTAAGGCGCAGAGAGTGAAAGCAGAGCAGGCGAGAGAACAGAAAGAAGGGCCAGTTCATGTCCTGCGATACCCAGCTTCCAGACAGAGAAATAGAATAGCGTCGGTATGAGGGAAGTGAAAAGAGTCCAAAAGATGTAGGCTACATATATATAATAAGGTCATTGATTGATGTGGTATGAGTGGATGGTGGACGACTCACAGAGGTATACATCCGACAAGAAACTGGCTGTCGTTCGCCATGTGCTTGAGTTGGGATTTGTCCCAGTGGTGTGATCCTTAGGCACAGAGACATATTCCGAGGTTTCAGTCCCCTTGGCAGGGATTCCAGCGTCGAGGGCTTTCCCTGAAGACCTTTGTGCATTTCGATTCCTAACCTCCTTTTGAGTAGGAACAATTTCGACGGCAGATGTGGAATGTTCGACGGGTCTGTTTGGGAGCGTCTTTTTGTTAACACAATGTGCAGAAGCAACATTCCATTTCAGACGGGACATACATAGGCTGTGTCGTGAGTTCTGTTGACTTGAGACTGAGGCCGCTAGCAAATGATATCTGGAAAGGTGTTTAAAAATATACAAAATATGAGAAGAGACGCGTCCCACCTGTAAACCAGCCTCACGGAATTCCTGCTCGGCGATGGAGTCGTAAAGGACGTCGAAGAAAATGAGGCCCCACTCAAAAAAGGCGTAACGCGTGTAAGCTATACCATAATTCAGTAAGGATAGGCAGAACACAAATAGGACAGCAAGTCACCTCCGGGGACGCGATGGACCTTGTGTTGTATGAAGAAATAGATGAGAGGCGCGATTGTCAGGAAGAAGCTACACGGAAGGAGGTGAAATAGGAGTGAAGTAATTGACACCGCGACGCGTACCATGATGCAGTCAATATCCTAACGTACGGACGTGATATGAGATATCTACTTCAAATAGGAGAAACAACAGACGGTAGCACCTTTTTCTACGAACAGAAACCCTCGAGGCGGGTGTTGACGCGATGCCTGCCAGCATCCAAGGGATGTTGCATACCATGTAAAGAATCATCATGAAGTCGTGGATGTCATGATCGTCGCTAGACGTGACATACACCCAGCCTCCGCACGAAAGGGTGCGGACAAGTCCAGAGAGAAAGACGAGACTGGGAAGGGACGAGACGGAGGAATGATGAAGGAAATACTGGAAAAAGACAAGAGCGAAGCGAGGACCTTGGAGAACGATGTGAGAAGAAGAATGGATGGTAGAAGAGAGAAATAATGACCTGCTGTGAGAGCTATGATGAACTGGAACAAGTTTCGCTCTGGATACCAGTCACCGATGCTAAAGGACGCGTAAATGAGAAGCATATGGATTATGGAAACGGGGACGAACGAGGCAGACACGGAGGGAAACCATTCATCTGGGTATTGTGCGACATCGTTTTTGACGACTTTGCGGTAATGAAGGGCACAGGCGAGAACGAGAGCAGAGAGAAAGGCAGAATAGGCGAAGACGGTGTGCAGACGGACGATGGCGGCGGCGGAGAGAGTAGCCATGCATGCTTACGTCATTCACCCATCCTTCACGACTACACGCTTACGTCATTCGCCCCAAGATGCCTATCCCCATCACCGTCTTTACTGGCTTCCTCGGTGCTGGAAAGACGTCCGTCATCCTCTCTCTCCTCCCCAAACTCCCTGAATCATACAAACTAGTCCTCCTCAAAAACGAGTTCGGTGATGTCGAGGTAGACAGCAAATTGGCCCAACAGTCCTCCCTCACCGCCGTCAGCGAAATTCTCAATGGCTGCATGTACTGCACCCTATGTGTTCTCTAGTTCTCCTCATATCTATATCCTTCTAGGTGCTGTGTTCTTGTCGGTCAGATGCAGAATGCCCTTCTGGAAATACGTGGTCGGTCCTGTCCAATGCTGTCATTTTTAGCAGAAATGAACATGTTCTCCTTCAGATAAATACCATCCAGACCGGATAATCATCGAGTGTTCGTACGTCCGTATCTACATATCAACTGTTATCTATTCAGATGGATGAAAATCAAAATACAGTGGCTCAGCATTCCCGGCCACCTTGGCTTTTCAAATCCGTCAGCTGGAACGCGACACCGGTGGCGATTTTCATCTTGACACCATCGTCACCGTCATTGATGCTGAGAACTTTACCGGCTACGAGGACACTTCTCCGACCGCAAGGATGCAGGCCAGCTACTCCGATATCATCCTCATTGTAACTAGCTTCTTTGCCATTTGCTCGCTAGTTCTGAAAAGAAAAATGACCCTGCAGAATAAATGGGAACTCGTCTCAGAACATGCTTTAGATATAGTGATGGACCACCTGCACACTCTGAACGATATCACTCCCAAAATCAAGTGTCAAGGAAGAAATGGAGTCGACCCGAAGCTGATTTTTGGCCTCCAATCCAAGCTTTTTTTGCCAGATTCGGACTTGGTACCAGTCGTCCACGATGAAGTTGAAACCTTGACCCTCGGACGGGAGGGCATCATTCGCCATGATCACGGAGATCATCCAGCTGAGAATAACGCGCCATTAGAGAGGGGGACATTAATAGAAGCTCTCAACCTGCTGCCACGTGAAGCGGTTTGGAGGCTCAAAGGGTTTGTCCTGCTGGAAGACGGAAAATTGTATATTTTAAATTGGGCATTCGGTCGATACGATTTGACCGAGTACTCTGGAGAGAATCAGAGATCTTTGCGAATGACGGTGATGGGAGAACGCGGAGAAGTGGGTCGGGCAGTGTCCAGGTTTGTCGCCGCGTTGAAATCTTAGTCAGCAGAGCGTAGACACAAATAATCACATGAAGGAGCCCTCAGTTCAAGACCCATACAATCCCTGATCAATCAATGTTATCTTTTCTTCTCCAATTCCCATGTTCTCCTACGCTCTCTCAACAGGTATATCCTTGTTTCGCCCTCCTTTCTCTGAAGAGCCCTCATTTTGAGCCTTTTAGCGAGCACCTACTTCCATCTGCCCATAGACGAAGAGGAGGACCAGGACATTGAAAATTACGAACGCAAGTTTCTGACATGGATAGCAGAGCCCTCAGGCTCCTCGACAAAACGCGGCCTTAAAGACCAATCTACTCCACATTCAAATCACGACTCAGACGCAAGAAGCACTGCCGTCGTTCGCACCGTTCTCGAGAATGACGACCTCTATGACATCCTTGGCGTTTCAAAGACTGGTACTCTCGACAAGATGACTCTCAGGCGGGCGTATCTCTCACGAAGTAAAGCTTGCCATCCCGAGTACGTTCTTCAGCTCGCCCGATGCATCATATCACCAGGGTTCTCATCGTCATAAAGCAAATTTCCAGACAACCCGGACGCCACCCATGCATTCCAAAAAGTTGCTGTTGCATATGATGTTCTCAGCCAACCAAACCTCAAGAGGCTATACGACAACCGTTCTCCCTCGTCAAATTTCGATGTTTTTTCAACAAGACCGATGGGTCACGCCGACGAAACGTTTAGAAGCGTTGTTCTTGGTGTCTTCAACGACTTCCTTGACGGTGATTTAGAGGTCATCAGAACTTTACTGAGTATGTATCTCACCTTGTATGTATTCTCCGTGAATGGATTAATAAATCCTAAAACAGAAGCTATCAACGACATCAATCCTTCTATCAAACTTGGGGAAGAAGGTATCAACTCTGTCCTCGTCACTTTGCAATCAATACGTGAGCGAGCTCTCAGTAAGTTCAAATCACACCCTTTTTCTTTCCCACAACGTCTTATGTTTCGTCTATAGCATGTCGAACATGTATATACGCCCTTCACTCTGAGATAACCCGCCTTCTGGAAGTTCAAAGCGCTTTCCGTCAACTTTCATATTTTGACCTTATGGGTCGTTCTCGTCTCACAATTCAGCTTACCCGAATCACTCTGAGCATGCCTATCGCTCTAGAGAAGGCACTGCAAGATCAACATGCCTTCGAGTACGGTGTCGACGGAAAAGAACGAGTCAAAGAAAGATTGTTCCCAAGACATGTCACTCTATTGATTAGAGGGATCGACATCGCGCTCGAAAGGATGGAACGGATATTGAAATGATGTCCTTTTTCTTAAAAATCTTTTTCTGCTTCATTTCATCAACATTGTATTCTACTTTTCACGCACATCTTTCTTTTCTCAGTCTTCTTCCCAGCCGTTCAAGGGTGATGCAGCCAGGCCCAGTGAAGCCCCCACAACGTCGTCGATATTTTATTTGGCTCTAAACTTACAATACGTCATGGCTCCTCAGCATCGGGACGAATAATTAGATTACACCACAACTTCACTATGCTCACATTTACCAGTTCTTGACATATGCTCAAGATTTACCCCACCCTTAGACCTTTCGTAGATATGCTTACTCGTGATTTTCTGTTGTACATACCATTGTATTGTATTAGTAGTTTGCATGCTATGCGCATTTTCCTGGCTCATCATTGGGCAAAGCACTCGCCAAAAAAATTATGGACAAGAATAAATTGCACAATACTAAACCAATCGTGTATCAGCAGTCAACAAAAAAAAGGTGAAGCATTTTGTTTTACAAATACAATTTCAAAGAATGAAGGGACGCAACCCCGCATTGAAATTAGAGAACGAACATTGGGCCAAAAGGTAAGACACAAGAAGACAAATTTGAAGGACAAATAACGAAGAGAGGGTGAAATTAGGCTACAGTCGAGACTCGAGGATCAAAAGAATACTGCATAGGTCAAAAGTTCATTTTTTTATGACGAGTAATTTCTGGGTGGTTGCTGTGAACTGTGTGTTAGAGAAAAATCGATAGAAATTGATTGAATGCATACCATTGGAGTCATCCAATCCAGCTGCTGGTCAGGACCAGGTGCATTTCTACCAGGATAGGCTTGAACACCATCATAACCGTCCTGGGCCGCTGCTACCGACTTGAGTATGGTCGGGACGTTCATACCGGGATTAGAAGCCGGAACTTGGGCTTCTGGGAAGAATGGATAGAAAAGGTTGGAGGGCATATCAACAAGTTTACTATCGGGGTGGCTAGATTCGCCACTATTGGTACGGTGCATGGGGTTGGTCAGGGAGTTGAGTGGCCGAGTCGGTTTATAGAGGGGGTTATAACCCCCAGAAGCAGACGCGATGGTGGGTGTTGCGTGCTGGGACTTGATGGACGGGGACTTGGTCTCATCCCAGTCCAACTCAGGAATGAGATATGGCGGCTTTTGTTCAGGGACGAAGGTGTGCAGGTTGACCTTCATGACATGTTCGACGAGCTTCGAGATGAGGGGATGGCCACCGTTGGCATCTTTGCGTTCCCAACGCCAACGGAATTTAGGAATCATATCCAAAGCGAGGAAGACATCATTGACTGCTACGGCAGGTGGCAAGCATTGAACGTCGGAGATATGCCCATAGAGTATGACCATGGCTGCGATGTGCAACGGGATAGGCGAAGTGAAGAAGGCAATGTTTGGGAACTGGATGAGTTGGTTGTGAACGATGATGATATTATGCGACGTGATGATAGCTAGAAATAATGTTAACAATCTGAAAAGGAGACGGAATGCTAAAGAGACGACGTTACCATCTACAAGGGCCTTGTGTTTTTGTTCATACGAAAGTTCATTGCTGTTGAAAAGGGCACGAAGCATTAAAATGCGTGCGATACCGATTTTCAACAAAGTGAGGCCCAAGTCTTCTGTTATGTCGTGCACAAGGCTTGCTTTCTTTTCGGCAGACCAACTGTCGGTGCCAGTGAAATAATATTGATATTTCTCTGGAAGATTGTTTCGGAATGCGCCCATGCTCTTTATGATTCTAGTCGCATTGCGCATAATTGTGTCACCAGACTGCATGCTAGGAGCATAAAGTGAGTTGATGATATCAGCTTGAATATCAGCGACCGCCGGAGAGAGCTCAAAGTGCTCCGAGAATTCCACCAGGTTTTTGTTCTTTGCGCGTGTTGGCTGTGGAGTATTGGTATCAGAGGGTGCGATGGCCAAAGGTCGCCCAAAGATGATCGAGGTCCCACGATCTTGGACGAGGACAATGGCCCACAAGCGAATGCGAAGTTGGCTTTCTTCCTCTGTAAATATGTGGGTATTCGTGGCAGCTGCGACCTGGGTGGTTGGGTCGTGGTGCAAACCAAGTTCGATAGAAAGTCGAACAAGGTTACCAACAAGTCGCCACAGAGTACGACCTTGACGCTGCAATTAGGTTTTGTCAGTGTGTGATAGCACTTGTGTGAAAGAATATGATTCACCTCGATGTAAAGATACCAGTGCAACAAAATAAGCGCTTGCAAACTAGAGATGGAAACGTAGAGATCTGGTTTGATGGCCAAAGCCCTTTCGAAGAATTCGTCGTGCACAGGCCAGTTAGCAGGCATGAGCTTCTTGGCCACTGCAGACCCCAGAAATTGGTCGGCATCGGGAGATTTAGCGACAGCACGATTATTGAGTTCACTTAAAGTTCCCAGAGCGAAGATTAAATAGACACTGCAGACATGGCCAGGGTCGTAGACAGGACATGCGCCGTCATAAAGATCGTCGAGGATTTTATCGAGATCCTTAGGGGCGTAGACAGGTCGATGGACATTGAGATGCTTGAAGTAAACATCGACGATGTGACGAGCATATGAACGGTCTTTTGGCAACCAAATATCGACCTGGGCTGATTTGGTTATCGGACCGTACAGAGAAAGAACGTTTGGTCCACCGCCAGGTTTGTTCCTGGGAACTGAGACACTAATCCAATGTTCTGCTTCGCGTGGACCATGAATCTCCAACTTGGGCAAAGCCTTGGGGTCAACGGGGAGCTCTTCACTGCCAAGATCTAATTTTAGTCCAGACGTTATAGCAGGGGATACACCGAAATTTGTTGCAAGAGCCCTGGCACTTGACATATCATGACCGTTTGGATCAGTGCCTTTGGTGGCCCGCATGACTGGAGATGAGATAGCTTGAGCAGGATGGGGCTGCACGGCTTGTTCTGGAGGAGGATGCTGATGCATTGGCGGTGGGGGAGGCCCTGGAGGGTATGGCACCCCAGGCTGGAAAGCAGGGTGGATGTGTGGATTGTACGGTCCAGGAGGATGGGGTTGCATCATTTGATGAGGATAGGGGGGAGCAGGACCATAAGGAGGCATCATAGGATGTGGGCCGTAGGAGGGATGCATCAAAGGCGCAAACATAGGGGGCTGCTGATAACCTTTGGGAAGCTGGGAGGGAGGAGCACCATCTGGGCGGAAAGTCCTCAAAGGAGGTTCGAGTGGACCGAAAACGGAGCCCGGGGGAGGTGGGAGGGCACCAACCTCGATGCCCTCGCGGGCGATGATTTCTTCGAGACTGTCGAGAGTAAAGCCGGGTATCTGGCGCTTAAGAAGAGCCTCACACTGGGCGAGTTGAAGCTCGAGACGCTCTGTGTAGCCTCTGGGGGTGAGGGTATGGCGATGCCTGTCCTCCTGGTTGCAGGGAGTGCCGGCTGTTGAGCAGGCGGTGCATCTGGGGTGCTTGGAATCACACTGGAGGAGGAGACAGAAAATGAGAAGAGGGGATTGTTGGTGGAAATTGCCGTCGGTGTCGCCCGACGGGACTTGCCTTTATTTTCTTGCTCCTGCACCGAGCACACGCTTCGTGTGAGCGCCGAAGTCTTCGCGGCTCAGAAATCGTCGGTCCATCCTCCTCCGTTCCCTCCGCTCTCTTCCTCCTCTTCGGGGGCGGCTGCGCAGTCGCTGCTGCCCCCGGCTGCTGCTGTTGCAGTTGCAGGTGTTGGTTTGGGTCCATCTGGAGCACCGATTGCAGGGATGCAGGCTGTGGTGCGTTGTTCTGCTGATTCACCTGGTTTGGCAGCATAATCAAGCACGATACACCGCTGCTGCAGGTCGCTTATCGTCGCTCAGCCCAGCGAAGACGACGACGAACCCATTTTTACGAGTTTGGCTATATTTGTTGCTTACCGGCCACTTAGCAAAATAATTCAATAATTAATTAACTCGTCTCTTCTTCCCGAACTAGCATGAACTTTCAAAGGCCTGCTGCGCTCACCGTCCCAGCCCAAGGCAACGCCTCGATATATACTCTTGACACTGTTGAACGGCACTACCACGACGACCAAGATGACCACGACAGTCGCAACGATCGTTCCCCTCTGCTTTCTCCCTCAACTCCCACCTACGGGTCCACCTTTCCGAGATCTCCTGGCCCAACATCTTCTGCCAAAGTCATCTTCAATGCTACTTTGAAGATGGCCTGTATATTTGCACTTAGTACAATTCTCCTAGGTGGGACACTCTGGCTAGCACTTCCGACATTGGAAGAGTGTGTATTTCGTTCTTTTTGCATCGCCTCTCCACTGACAGCCAGCTAGAAATGATCGCCCTCTGTTACAAATCCCCAAGTCCTTCGTCCAGCTTCAGCAGCTCAATGGTTTGCTCAAGAAGTATCGAGACATCTACCCATACCGAATATTCATCTGCTATGTCATCACCTATCTGTTGTGCGTCTTATCATCCATTTCTTCCTCCAAGACACTTAAATTACAGTGCCCAGTCTCCAGGCTTTCTCCCTTCCAGGTTCTATGTATCTATCCATCCTTGGAGGAGCTGTATGGGGTGTTCCGCGAGCACTTCCACTGGCCTGCTGTTGCGTTGCAACGGGTGCCACTCTGTGCTACCTGATATCCGCTGCATTGGGACCAGCACTCCTTACTCTACCTAAGTGGAAAGCAGTTCTGGACAAGTGGGCACACAAGATCCGTGCCAACAAAGAGAATATGATATCTTTCTTGATTGTTCTCCGGATCGCGCCTCTTCCTCCACATTGGGTGGTCAATGTAGTGTGCCCTCACGTCGGCATCGGGTTGATACCATTTTGGATCAGTACTGCGCTGGGCATTCTTGGGGTCAGTGTAATACATACGACGATTGGAAGTGGGTTGGATGAGATGACGAGCGCAGACGATTTCCACTTGATCAGTCTGCGGAACTTTTTAGGATTGGCCGCAGTTGTCGTGGGTGTTATGATACCTGTTGGACTGCGATACTGGTTCCGAGGAGAGGCTTCAAATGTGGAGGATGGAGAAGAAAGCCGGTTACTTGGGGAAGAGATAGAGGGTGAGGACGAGGAAGACGAGGAAATCATGAGTGTGGGACGGACGGGAAAGAAGGACGGGGAGAACGAGGAGTCTAGCGATGAAGATGAAGACTCTGATTTGATTTTAGAGGCTGGACCTAATATTCTGGCCGGAAAGTCGAGTAGCAGTAGCTTGTAATAATATAATGAGTGGGCCGAAGAAATATGGAAATAAACATTTTTTGAAGAGTTAGTGGTGTCAACTCCCGCAAACATGCCGACTTGTCAGCCACAGCCCTGCGAGTCTTGCTTCACTCCCACCACCACCACATCTCCGCTCTCCCTCAATCCCTTTCCCCCTCCCCTGTAAGCAAACGCCCTCGTTGGGACGCATTGTCTGTCCATCATCCGAATGGCCGATCGTCATTCTCAGTATCCAATGCTCCCCAACTTCAACGGCGGTCTGCTCCAGCAGCAGCACCAACACCAGCAGCAACACCAGCAGCAACAACAACAACATCAGCAGCAGCAGCAGATGCAACATCAGGCACAGCAACTCCAGGAAAATCCCCAGGCCCTATCCCAGCAACCAATGGACCCTCGGATGTGGCAGCAAATCCAGCAAATGCAACAGTTTAGGGCCCCAGGTGCCGCGGATATGAATGTGAACAACCCAGCTCAGGTGTGCCAACTTTCCTTTCTCCTTTCAAGCCCCTTCATATATATCTGGCGTCCCAACTCATCATTTTGTTCAGCTTGCGGAATTGATGAAGCGCACTCAAACGCTTTCGCAGAATCACGTAGCCCGCGCACAGCAGCAGCAGCAACAACAACAGCAACAGCAACAACAACAATTTGGTATGACTGCTGGATTGCCCCAGATGAACCCTGGCGGTGGTGTTCTTGGTGGGTCTGTCCAGCAACAACCTTTTCACGATACATCTTCCCCACACCCCCAATCTGCTCACATCCCTCCCGGCTTTCCGAACATGGGAGGAATTCCATCTGGAAATGTCAACCAACCCTCTAATCTTCAACCCCGTAACTCTTTCGCACCAAACTCCGTCACCCGCCAGCTTGAGTTGATTGGTATGGCCCAAAACCAACAACCCCAGAATGGGCCAGTCAAATTTAGTCAACAACAGCTTCAACAACACCAGTTGAATCAGATGCAGCGAGAGCAACAGCAGCAGCAGCAACTCTTTCCTAATGGCATGAATCATTCAACACCTGGTGACATCTTCTCTCCTGGGATATCTGGAGACGCACTCCGACGACCATCTCCTCATCCTTCAAACGTTCCCCAGCCTCCAGCAGCCGCCATCCATCCTCAAGGGAACCCTATGTTGAACATGAATCAGAATCGAGCTGCTGTTGCTTTTGCTGATGGCAGCAATCGTGTCAACATCCTGCGTACTCAAATCGGCCAGTTTGAAAGCGTCATTCAGAATTTATCGCAACAAATATCCTCCGCCCGAGGTACTCCTACCGAATCCCAACTCATGGTAAAACTTCAAGAGGCCTCGAACGAGCTGAAAAAGAGAAAGGATTTCCTTGCGAAGATCATGGTTGGTCTTGGTTCTTTACAGTACGTTCAATTTATCTCTATCCTTTTCTCGCGATCAAGGTTAACATGATGTTTCAGGAAACAAGTCCAAGCTCAACAACAACAGGGGGGTAACGTCAATGGGGGTGGACCCGGATCGGGCCAACCATGGATTCCACATCATAATGTCGGTCCATCGTTCGATGGTAATCAAATGGTTCGCAATCAGTTAACTCAGCAGACACCACAACACATTCAACCGGCGTCTGTCCAACCCAACTCGTCCCTTCCTCAGCAACCACAATCCCAAGGAAATCAACTCCCTTTCAATGCTCGCCCTGGTCCTTCTCAACTTTCAATGCCTCAGCAAAGTGGAAACGCCTTCAATCCTCTGCAATCTGTGATGGGTTCACAATTTCCACCAACAACTCAGGCCACGCCACATCAACAGAGCCAAATTTCCGCGATGGCTAATTTTGTCAGCCCCCAAGGCGTTTTGCTCCCTCTTGAGAAGAACCGGTTTGACGCGGCTTACAAAGCCTTTTGTATGAAGCGTAATATTAAACCAGATCCTCGAGCGCTTACCCTTGAAACCCGGCCTGTTGAATTACATCGTTTGCACGTAGAGGTCATAAAGGAAGGAGGATTTGCCAAGGTCAGTTTTTCTGCCGTTGAGGACCAACAACTTTGCTTATCCTTTCTAGGTTGACCAAAATGATACCTGGAACGTTATTGGAGGACGCCTTCACTATGTCCAATTTCCCGGAAGCGACACTGAACCTGCAAAATCGGGCCCAGTTGTGGCGCAACAACTGGCACGTATTTACAAAGAGTACCTTGCGATGTTTGAACAATGGTACGCACAACAAGCTATCGAAAGCAAGAAGATGCAGATGGCGTCCGCCAGTTTGCCGCCACAGGCTCGTTGGACCGCTGCACAAATGAACCAAATCATACAAATGTCCCACATATCGGTCCCAGAACTTCAAGCCCAAGGGATCGACGAGAAAATTATCTCATTTGTAGAGACAAATCGCGCTAGTTTGCAGCGTACCTCTCAGGAACAGAAGGCCTTTCAAAATAAACTGCGCAACCCCAATCATTCTCATTCCCCTGGTATTCCTTCTCAGATTCCTGAGCAGAATACATCTCAAGGCCCTCGCCCCCCTGGGCAGGCACCCTCTTTTGGGCAAAACCCCTCTGTACCAAATCATGCAGTTCTTGCCCGTCAGCAATTTCTGCAGCAGCAGCAACAACAAGCTACACAGAACGCCAGAACGCCGTCGCAGATGCCTGTCTCAAACCCAGATTTAATACGGAAATTCAAGAGCGAATGCCTGCCATGTAAATATTTGATTAAATCTTCTGTTTTACATGATGCTGAGTTTCGTGTTCCATACAGCTGTCCAGAACATGCCCCTGATAGAGGTCCCCATGGAACAACGTAACGATTATCAGAAAATCTTTGAGGCAGCCTTTCGGCAATGTTCAGATGCTGAACAAAAGTTGCCATCGCTCGCAGCCATGGTGAAAAATGACGAAGCCGTAAAGAAAGCGGTCAACATAGTAGGTTTTTCGTTCATAGCTCCCCATTTCCATCTTTAATTATATTTACTCGACATTTCTTTCTAGATCACCATCTTTCACCACCAACGATCAATGCTATCCATGACTAATCAACGTTATGTCATTACTGCTGAGAGCGTTCGGAATATGGCTCAAGAATTGCAGCGCATATTGGAGAGTCTCATCAACTTTCTTAGTTCAACCCGCGGACAGCAGGTGCCTGGCAATTCTATGCAGTTACACCAACAGCAGCCACAAATTCCTCCTCCGCAACAAATGCAGAACATGCCTATTGCCCATTCGAATATCGTGTCAACACCCGAGATTCAGAATAGGTCTGTGCCTACCAATCAGCCCCCCAATGTAGGTCCATCCCCTCAACAGGTTCCCGCCTCCCTGAGACCACCTCCCGTCTCTCTTCAGCCACCGCCAGCCAAAAAAGCAGTCAAATCCCAACAACCCCCTGGTTCTGGTGTGGCTTCGACACCCTCTCCTGCTCCAGTACATTCTGCATCAACTCCTGTTGCTAGTACACCGACTCCTGCTGCTTCCTCACCTCCTGCCGCCGCAAAGTCTCCTAAGACCCGGGCACCTCCCAAACCCAAAGCACCCGCGGGTAAAGGACGTCGGGCATCCAAACCTGTTCCGCCAACAATCCCAGTTGTACCATCCGCCGCAATAGAAACATCCCAACCTGTGGCTTCTACAAGTAACGTCAACGTCAAGCGTCCTCGCGAGGAAGACGGATCTGAGGTTGGAAATGGTGGTGGTCTGCCGATTATACCATCGTCGAATATCATGGACGAGCCATCTCCACCCAAACGGGCCAAAACAGAGTGGGAATCCCCTCCCAGTGAGGCTCTTCGCAAGAAGACTGAGGCCGTTGAAAACATCAAGACCGAAGAGGATGCCAGTGCCTTCTTTGAACAAATGGCAGACTTTATCAAACAACAAAGTTCAACCGATCTCACGACAGATATCTCGGAAACCTTGGACATAATTCTAAAGGGCTATGGAAACATACCATCCGAAGAATCAACACTGACCGACTCTTTCGACGAATTTTTCGATTTTTCTTGGGGCGAAGATTCAAAAACTCCCGACCTTGTCTCGTCGTCCTCGACGAACCCTAGCCCCCAGTCTAACCCTGATGTCCCACATCATACCTTCCCATCCACTTCCTCTGCAATTCCTGGTGTCAAGAAAGAAGAACCTTCTGATCCAACGCGATTGGGCCCCTGGAAAGATATCGACGGAGGAGAGGGAGCATATTACCAAACTAATGAATGGAAATGGGATAGCCCGATGCCAGCCTTGGACCAACCATGGGCGATATACAATCCATAGGTCTATCTGACTTATTTATTCACCAGTTTGTTCTTCCTTTCTGTCTTGGTTTTTCCTTCTCCTTATATTCCCCGATCCACTTAATTTACCCCATTATCTGTGGTTTATCTTATTCTCTGGAACCAGAATGTTTCACTTCGTGTCATTTTTTCTCTCTATCTGCTTAGCTCCGTATCTCGATGTTGTTACTACCTACTACTCCTCCTACTCCTCCTCCTCCTGACTCGGCTGTAGCTGTTGTGTGTATTCCTATTGTTGTTTTACTGCTATCGTTTTTCTTGTGTCAACAACGGCTCGACGAAATACAATTCACTTGGTGAACAAAGACAATTATGTAAAGTTTGTTGTGTTGAAAGTTCTGGTTACCAGTCCTAAATTTATCATAAGAGCCAAACACATCCATTTTGTTGCTGGCCTTGGACGGCGAACTCAAAAGCAAGGCCATGGACAAGTCGTGTAGCTGTGGCACTCTCCATATCCTAGAAATCTGATACCAGGATCAACTTGTCGAATTCTCCGCTTTGTAAACCGCATTGTCCATCGTCCATTCAATAACTAGTAAACTACTAGTAGGGGATGCCTCGTGCATTATTTTCTCCTCGCCCTCTCGCCTCAAACTTGCCGGCAAGTTCTTCAAAGCAACATGGTATTATTTCTTTCTACTCCGTGTGACGAATCATCGATGCTCACTTTAAATAAATAAGGTTGTCCAAACACACACTCTCCTCCTCCTCCTTTTCACGAACCTAACGAGAGCGCAACCTTCACTGCTTCTCCTACAAGAAATGATACCAAACCTATCAAGGTCCGCATAGTGACATGGAACATGCACGACTCTCTTCCCAAGGTATTTGCAATTGTACAATTTCATCCATTCACTGTTATCCATTGATGCTGCTCCTAGGGAGACCTTGAAGAACTCTTTGGCAGCGTCCCTCTTTATGACCCATCCGCTACCAATCCTGGCATTTTCCCTCTGTATCCACAAAATCCAGAGCATCCATACCATTTAATTGTCGTGTACGTCTATTTCACTGTAGAATCGCCAAATCTATCTTCATATCAAATCCAGAGCAGGTCAGGAATGCCCAACACCGTCGGGTATGCCAAAGTTCTGGACACTTCGACCTATTCTTGTTATACTCACCTCGGTTATTCCAGGTATCCCAATGGGACTTTCCGCTAGCTTCAAAATATTAGACAAAGAACGCGAGAAACCAAAGATTTACGACGAGGATAATGGGACACCCTCTAGCCACAAGGATAATGGGTTTGAAAATGGGGCCGACACCCATGATATTCCCACTTATGGTTGGACCTCGATGGTTGAAGACTATTTGTGCCATGGCAATGGTTCTCGATATTCCTCAGCTTCTTCACCAGGATCTGAGTCTCCTGAACCATTGAAGAGGCAGAGATCCTCCAAAGCAAATCGCAAAGGGCCATATGTATTGCTCGTCAAGGAACGGTTAATGGGAATCTATATGGCAATCTATATTCATCGTGATTTGAAGCCATTCGTACGAGGTATTTCCTTTTCTTTGCTCCCCAGATTATCTTTGACCTCTCACAAATTGAATCCAAAGGAACATCCAAGTCATCTGTTACGGCTGGCCTGATCGGCGGTAGAGTCGGTAATAAGGGTGGTGTTGGCATCAGTCTTAATATTGCTGGCACCACCTTTCTGTTTCTCAACGCCCATCTTGCAGGTTTGTTTTCCCTGATGTTTCGGTTTGCTGTGTCATTGAATCCCTATCGAAGCGCATGAGGGCAAAGTCAACAATCGCTTGGCAAATCTCACTAAAATCAAAGTCATACTTTTTTTGTCTTTTTCTTTTTGAAGTACTTACTATTATTTCTTAGACTGAGCTATCTGTCGATGATTTTCTACCTACCGACGACCCACGATCTACTGCTGAAGGCTAGTCTCCAAATTCTCATTGTGATTCTGAAAATTTTGATTCGGTTATAGATTTGACCGATCGGTTTGATTTTACGTTTTTGTGTGGTGACCTGAACTTCAGACTGGATATTTCGCGGCTGCATGCAGACTGGCTTATAGCCCGCCAAGGTTTTACCATTATCTACTTTCGGTTATTTATTGCTCAATTTCCCCTAGACTTCACACAAGCATTTGAGTTCGACCAATTAAACATCCTCATGAAACAAGGGAACTTTCTCAAGGGTTTCTGTGAAGCTCCCATTGATTTTCCTCCCACTTTCAAATATGATGTTCTGCGTTCTGTCAAACATTCTAAGAAAGCAAGATCCACAGTCGCAGACCAAAGAACAGACTATTTTTCAACAAGCAGAGAACTGGAAGAAGTTTTGGATGACAATGGCGACGAAGAAATTGAAGGGGACACTCTAGAATCCTCTACAAAGACGTCCATTATCTCTCATCCTCCTATAGACCCTAGAAATGATGACGAAGCCTGCTTCCCCTCCGCTACCCCTTTCACTATCAATGACAACGTCGCGTCCCCAAGAAGAAATGGGTCGAGATTGAAGTGGTTCCCGTTGTTTTTACCTTCATTTACACCCAAAGCAAACAAACGTCTGAAACCAAGGAAAGAAGATAAATTTCAAGAACCACTGGGCTCTCTTTCCATCTCCTCTGACCCTTCTTCTCCGCCACCCATCGGCAAACCAGAAATTCCTCGCAAACTCCCCATCTTGCGACCCTCCACAATACTGGTTGACGACCCCGGCGCTCAAGGTACCTCTGTGAATGATGCCCTTGACGGAGAAAAGGGAGTATACGATTCCTCTGCTAAAAAACGTGTTCCAAGCTGGTATGTACATTGCCTCTTTTCGTGGCCCCTCAATCAGATCCCAAATTTCACAGGTGTGATCGTGTCCTGTGGAAGTCTACTACACGGCCTAGTTCAGTATTTAGCAATTCAGACAGTCCAACTGTACGACAAAGTCCAAGGAACCGCATTGGCGATTTTTTCGCGAAGACTCTTGGTCCACTGACGCCTCGAATGGAGATTGGCCGTACACCTCCAAGTTCCGAAGCCAGACCTCCCAAACACCTCCCTCTAGCTCCAGATACCTCCGTTACAGCCACCTCTCTTCACCTTCGTCAACCTATCGGTATACTATTTCATCATTCTCAGATATTTTCCAGTTAATAAAATCCTCTCAGATACCAAGCAACGGCGAGCAAACACCTCATTTTCACCGCCCACAACAGCTCCTGCTCTGTCATATCCATATCGACATTTAACTTCCCCTGAATATGAAGCAGCCCGTTCCTGTGCTGAACGGTCACAAACCGCTAGTCATTCGATATGGCGCTTTTTGCCCTCCTTTTTATCGCCGACTCACATTCAAGGACATTTCCTTCATCATGCCCAGTCTTCATCTACAGCATTTTCTCCTCCTATTAAAGGTGACGTTGTGTGCCTTTCCTATAATACCCTTGATGACCGCGAAATGCGACGCCTTGAAGGGCGCAGCGATCATCGACCAGTGATTGGAACATACGTGGTATATACCTAGAAGACTCACACTGGACCGTTTGGGCTGTACCCCAAGCCAACTCTTGCAGTCAAGGTCGCAAGTCTTTTGCAAATCTTGTACATCTATATTCTTCTATTCCATATATATATATGCAAATAATTCTGTTCTAATGCAGAGGATGAAAGGTATAATAATTGGTTCTCATACTTATATTTAGCTGACGTTGTTCCCTATTTGGTTATTTCATTGAGGCGAGGCCCAATCCATTTGACTCAACATCACTCTGTCTAGTATTAGTATTATCTATTAAATTGCTCGTCAACCCCTCCTCCTCGCTCGTCCTTGATTTTACGGACAATCATCATGCAAGGCTTCAACAAGTTTGGTCGATACCGTATACGTTGGGACACCTGCTAAACAGTTCCATAGATATTATCCACCTGATTACGATCCATC
This sequence comes from Psilocybe tampanensis, assembly GCA_019904355.1. Taxonomy (NCBI): domain Eukaryota; kingdom Fungi; phylum Basidiomycota; class Agaricomycetes; order Agaricales; family Agrocybaceae; genus Psilocybe; species Psilocybe tampanensis. The sequence continues at coordinate 56,849 of JAHXRV010000177.1, read as the reverse complement.
CCAAGGCAGTTTGAACAAAGCTCGAGGTAAAAACAGCTCTACGCTATAGTTTCCCATCGCATTGGTCATTGAACACTTCCATCTGAGGCTAGGTAAACATGCATTGGGAGATCGCGCTCGAAAGCTCGACCAAGGAATATTGATTACGAGGTTTGAACTGCCGTTCAACATATGGTGGTATGTGCCCTCAATGACTTGACACTTTCAATCGCTCACGATACAAGTGCAGTGGTACATGCAACAACCACATTGGCATGGGCGTCCGGTACAACGCGGAGAAGAAAAAAGTGGGAGCATATTACTCGACGCCCATATATTCTTTTCGATGCAAATGTCATCTTTGCGACGGTTGGTTTGAAATTCAAACGGACCCCAAGGTGCTTCAAGTTGATCGCTGTCTTGTTTTCTTACCCGCTGAACAGGTTGACAGAATACGCGTTATGTTGTAACCTCGGGTGCGAGGCGCAAAGATGAGGATTGGGATCCCGAGGAAAATGGAGGTTATGCTATTCATGGTATGTTCGTTTTTCAGCCTCGCGATTCGCTTCGCCCCTGATTTTTCTTGTTAATTCCAGACACTGACAAGGAATCAACGTCCGTTGACCCTTTGGCTACTCTGGAGAAAACCACAGAAGCCAAAAAGCAAATGGAAACTGTCCAAAAACCTCGGATTGAATCTCTCCAGAGCCTCTCGGAGAAGTACAATTCTGACCCGTACTCTTTCTCCCTGAAAGCCAGGAAACAATTCCGCGAAGTGAAAAAGATAGAACAGAAGAAAAGGAAGACGGATGAACTATTAAAAGATCGCTATGCCCTCCCTGCGACGTTGAGCCTACTAGAGGATGATGATACAGCGGTTGAAGACGCAAAGATGGCGTGGCAGAAGGCCAGAGAAGATCACGATCTTCAAGAATCAAAAAGAACAAAGACCGGTGTTCATATTACTTCTATCCCTTCCACGGCTATGTCCTCTCGTTCGTTGTCCAAAAAAAGTCATGGACCCAAATCAGAAACTCTCAATTCTCTGCGTGCTCAAATTCTACGAAATACTGCCAAGAGGTCCTCGGTTATCCATTCAACTGCCTCGAGTTCATCGAATTTGAGCCGTCCAGATTAACGTTTATTTATTCACGTTATCCCTTTTGTATTTCTTATAATTTTCCATATCGAACACTGGAGAGAAAATCACATTTAACGGGCAGGTTGGATTTAACCAGAATCACATTCTCAATATCAAATACTGCGTTGGATGATGATAGCTAGCTTGTAAATTGTTGGATACAGAGTATTTCTTATCGCACGTCGTGTGCACACTCTCAGGCATGCTGCTGAGGGGACAAATTCTGTCTAAATGACGGTCTATGTTTCATTGGACAGCATTGTACGAGCCGTAAGAAACGGTGGGATATAATCGATTTACTCCAATGGGATGATTGTCGTTGTCGCCACTTTACCATTCCTCCTAGACAAATGGATTAACAACGACTATGTTGAGGTATTAAGAAAGACACGCACAAAATGATAGTTTGAGTTTAGTTTCTGAACTTGTCTCTTTGCAATCAGCTCGACTTTTTGAAATACGAGCTGTTGACGGCAGTGGCCTGTATTGTATCAAATACGGTTTCTCCTATTCCAAGGAAGGTTTGAGCCACTGAGCGGATGGTAGGATCTGGGATAGAAGATGCATCAGGACTAGATAAAAGAGAAAGGCGGTGAGAATGTGGAAGCCAAAGGAGAAAGAGTTGACCGACGTTAAACCACTGGAGCGACGTACCCCTGCTACGACGGTAGACAGAAGGACAGCATCAACAGTATAGTGAACGAGTTTTCCGAGAACCATTTTTTGAGGGTGATAGTTGTGTGAGAGACACTTTTATATTCCTGGCAACTGCAGCGGTCAACGCGTCTATTCGGCTACGTATGATACAATTTCCTAAACAAGCCGAACTGGCCCCTGTCCTTACGCCCAGTTCCCGACACCCCATCCGTTGTATGCTACTCCCCGCAGATTCCAGATCCCATCCTTCGGTTGCACATTGTGCTCAGCATCTATTGCCCGGCTGTATACCTTCCCGCTTTCTCCCTCACATTCTACTTCTATTTCCCACAGCGTCCAGCTCCATTTTCCTCCTTGATATGTTATCTGCGCCTTTTGCCATGTCTTTCCTTCATCCATCGAGATTTCCACAGCCTCAACCGTTCCAGTACTACCTGAGATTGCGTATCCTTTCACAAGAACCCTGTTTTCTGCGACTCGGTTGGCACTGGCCACGACCGAGTTCAATGGCAAGGCGGTCATCGAGGGGTAGTGAGCCCAGAGCGGTTTGGCTGCCTCTTTGGTTTCTACTTGAGGAGGAAGGATCTTGTAGTCCCGTTGTTGGTAAAAGTTGAGCGATTCTTCGTTTGAAACGATGATTGTATCCACCCATTTCACCCAGCGAGCCCCCAAGTACCCGGGGACGACGACCCTCAGAGGTCCACCATGATCAGCGGTCAAGGGTTCGTTGTTCATCTACGTAAATCCCTCAAGTTGAAGCAGAATGACAGTCTAATTTTGACCACGCACCTCGTAGGCGAGCAAAACGCTTCCATTTTCCATGGCTTTGACCAAAGGTATAGACGCGCCATAATAAGTGTCGTCCTGACATAGCGTTGCGTGCGACTCAAAGCAGATGTGCAGACCCTCCTCAGACCCTGTTCCCACCAAGTTCAGGAGTTCAGAAAGGAGGACACCTCCCCATACACAGTTTGCAATAACGCCGTCGGCCCACGGCACCCCGTGCACGGGTTTGATCGCCCCCATTTCCTTTCTTCTGATGCCCGCACACTGTGTTCAGTTCAGGCCGTCAGTTAGGAAGATCATAAGTTTATACCATTAGGAATGGATTCTAACCTGGAGAGCCGCCACAATCCTAGTCTTGGGGAAGGCTTTGAGATCTTTCAGAGAGAAAGTGATCTCGCCTTTGCTTCCCCCCTTTACGACGATTGAATAACTATCTTCGTCAAATTCGCGGACAGGTCCATGATTTCGACAGTAAACAAGGTCCTCAGGTGTAACTGGGAACTCAACAAGGGCAGCAGCAGAAGGTTCTGCGTTGAAAGGTTCGGCCTGCTGCACGTCGAGTAAAGAAGAATGAATTGGCTCAGAGCTGTAGTCCATGGTCAAGTTCAAGTTCAAGTTGGAAGGGAGGAATGGAGGAATGAGCCGGATACGGACGGAGCTAGATTTGCGTCGTGTTTTAGGTGAGGAGAGCCTAGTCCCTGAGGTAGATTTGCCCGTGCCAATTCGATCAAACTGTGATTGCTCAGGATCATGCAAGCTGCACATCCATCATGGTTTCTCCAAGGCTCAATCATAATGTTATTGCGGTTCTAACACATAATGTCTGCTCCACGTGACCTATACGCCCTCCATCTAGTGGTCTCTAGGCCAGACTCGTCGTAACACCTTGCACTCCGTTCAGGGCTCCAATGACGCTGGGAATGTGCCGTTTTCGCGCTGGTCGTCAAACTTCGAGATCTACACAAGGTTCAGTAACAGAAAACTTGATAACCTAAAGGAAGAGAACGAACCCATTCATCTGTAAATTGGCAGACGGACCGAGAGTCAGCAACGCGACAAAAAAAAACGCCTATACTAAATCACGCACTAGGGCACAGGGAATTGTATGCCTTCTTGAACTGCTTGCAAGGGACGTAGTCCTCTCCCTTGGCGGCAATGCACTTGAAGTAATCGGTGTAGTTTTGGAAACTGTGATTCAGCGTAAGCGAGTTCCATTCTGGGGACGAAATTGAATTTATCTGCACCAGTTTCTGGTCTGGTTGGTATTGGGGAAGCGAGCTGTAATAAAACATAAATTGGGGGATGACCATAAAAAAAAGGCGTCGCGACAGACCGTCAAATCCAACGGTTTGAAGGACGTATTTGCTGAAAGACGTGGATAAGCTAATAGTCAAACTAGAGAAAGAATAAGATACCTTGATAAATCGGCGGTGTCAGACATTGTGGACTATGAGGACGTGGTGGTTCAATCTCGGGTCGCGGCGGAACGACAAAAGATGTCAATGTTGGGTGATTATGTAATAACTGTTCTAGGCTGTAGCTCGGCCTCGCCATATTCCTCCCTTGACTTCAACCACACACAATGGATTTGCTCAAAGCTGAGATCGCTTCGAAACGAAAAGCATTACAAGAGGACAGTGCAGCACTTGATCGTCCTTCCAAATATATGAGGAGAGGTGACATAGAGCGTCTCCGCGAAGAGAAGGAACGAAAGGACAAGGAGGAGAAACAGAGAGCAGAAGAAGCGGCACTTCAAGCAAGGACAAGTTCTATCGTGAAAGAAAAGGAAGACAAAGTAAGATTATGATCTTCAGTCAAAATCATTACCCTTACGCTTGGATGGAGAATAGACACATTTGCAATCCCCTTCGTCGGATTCTCATGACACCAAACGAGATTCTGAACCACCAAACCTGCCAGAATCTTCGTATACCATGTCAAACGAAGAGACCATTCGACGCCTTCGATCGAAAGGCCAACCAATTCGATTGTTCGGGGAACTCGACAAAGATCGTCGGCTAAGACTTCGCGCCCTCGAACTGATTGAGGAGAAAGGTCATGACCGACAAGGAGGACAGAACGACTTCAAAAAAGCCTTGGAGGACGTCGAAAACAGTGAAAGAGAACTGCGAAATAAAACGACCAAAGGAAAGAAGAAGGAAGAAAACGATCCCACCGCCAACGGAGTACTTGATCTTGGTCTTCTTAAAACTGACCCGGATAAATTGTACCCTTTGATATACTATGCGTTAAAGAGAACTTTGAAAGACTGGGAAGAGGCGATGGACGAACGACCTGGTATGTGTAGCCATATCTTCAACCGAAAATCACAATACTTACATTCTTGTAGAACACGTAAAACGCACAACTCAAGGGAAACTCGCTGCCGCGACACAGGTCCAGTCTGCAGAGAACTTGAAGCCTTTGTTCAAAACTCTCAGATCTAGAGCAAGTAGCTTCCTACTTATATAATGTCACTGACTCATTCGGTTCTTCTAGTCATTACCTCCTGATATGTTGGCTCGAATGGCGGAGATAGTTCATTATATGCAAAAACGACAATACCAACGGGCAAATGATTCCTATCTTCGCCTCTCTATTGGAAATGCTCCATGGCCAATTGGTGTCACTATGGTTGGGTGAGTCATTTTCTTTTCCTGCTCATCATCCGAGATTGATGCTTTGAAAATAGTATCCATGAACGCTCTGCGAGAGAAAAAATTTCTGCGGATCAAGTGGCTCATGTGTTGAATGACGAGGTTAGCCGAAAGTATATCCAAAGTCTGAAAAGGTTTGCATCGCTTTTCCATTAACCTCAATCGTTATTCATTTTTTCTCCTAGACTCTTAACGTTCTCTCAGACGAAATATCCTCCTGCTGATATTTCTCAGCTTATGGGTTGATATCACCCTCATGTTGTGTACATTATGTTGGTTATTTCAATTTTCATGTAGTTTTCAAAGTAATATGTGAATCGTTCCAGCGATAAATACCCTATTTTATTTAAGGTTATCAACGCCGTTGCTTCCTACCTTTTTCTTTCGTCCCCTTGCTCGCTTCATTTGAGTGACCCTTTTCCGAAAGATGTCCGAATAACTTGGTCCGACTTGGAAATCCTTCACCACACACGTTGCAAATCTAAACCAAAGTTTATTATCTTTTTCTGAACTGGAAGGCAAGCCACAATACCAATGAACTGTCTGTCGTTGAGACCTCTGATTGTTTTGCTTGCTGCTTGGCTCGCCTCTTTTCCTTTTTAGATAACTCTGGGAGAACCACTGCCTCGTTTGTTTTCTGATCTTGGGTTTCGGAGGGAGAGATGGGATCAGGACCTTCAGGTCTGTCTAAGCTATTGCGTCTTCGCGCTCTTCTTCTTCGTGACGGTAGTTCAGTATCCTCTCCAACGAACTCGGAAGGTGTTGACTTGCGGTCTTTTGAGTTGGCAGACATCTTTGGGGACTTGGCGGAGGTATTTTGTGAGGAGTCGAGCTCGGGGGACGAATCCCGAGACTCAGGAAGACTGTGGAAATCGTTTTCGTCGTTGGATTCATTCTCAACGCGAGGCTTGTTGTCGGATTCTTCTCTGAGATCAATTACCGTGTTATCAGTGGACTCCTCCAGGTTTAATGTCTCGTCCTCCGCTTCCATTTCCCTCTGTAGCCGTTCAACCTCTTTCATATGCTTTTTGCTTCGTTCGTGGCTATTCCAAGCCGGCTCGCTATGAAATGTTTTCCTGCAAGCAACACATTCCCATTCTTCTAGGTCTTCACCTTCTGCAGCAGCCCAATCCAGATCAGCGTGAAGGCCTTTGTGTTCCACCTTTTGCCAGTCTTGTTCAACATAATCGGGAACATCGACTTTAACAGTCGGTTTTTTGCTCGAGAAGTTCGCAGTGTTGTTTGCTGCGTTGTTTGAGGTGGACTGGTATTCTAAATGTTTTTTGTATCGAGGGTCTCGCTTTCGGATGAACTTCACTAGAGACTGATGGAGTTTGATTAATGAGAAGGCGAGAAGGGAGTGCAAGTTGAATCAGCAGACTCACTCGAACCGTTTCATTATATTCTTTGCGCGCATCGTCTCGCAGTTTTTTGTTGTCTTTTTCCATTAGCCTATCAAAAATCAGCTCGTTACTGAGATTGATTAAATATCATGCTCACCGTCGAACACGCCTTTCTGGAGCTTCAGACAAGTTCCATTGTTCCACCCAAACAAAATCTTTTTCGGTCGCAAAATTGAGCCAAATGTTGTAAAACGTTTTCGCACAATTCGTATCATTCGGACTTGATGCAGCCCAAGTCCATGTCGATGTTCCGAAAGATGGAAACGTATCCTCTTGACCAAAATTCGACTCCTCGAAAGAAAGTCGCGAAAAAAGATTGCGGTATATCGTGAAAAAACTCTGGAAATAAAGAACTGAGTTGGCCTCAAGTCATTATCTTCTGCTCACGCACGTTCTCTCCGTCATCAAAGGTATTCCATGAGGTGGTCTCAAAAAATTGGGCCAGATGCCTAACCGTCAGACCCCTGTCTCTAGAATTCCTGGACGGATTGCGACCTTTGCGGATGTCCTCGAACACGGTTTCTGCATCGGCCTCAGGTATCAGAGAACTTCGATGGGAATCATACCAAGCTCGCTCCTGTTACCAAATTATAGGCATGACGGGGCGGAGAGTTTTCCTCCACTTACTTGGTCATCGCTGAGTATCTACGAGATTGACTTCTTATGGTATTGACCAAGAGATGTAGGGGTAAGCTGACCTCATATGCTTGCTGTAATGTGGCAAATCTTTTCGTTGCTTCTTCAGCATCTGCATGATTTTTATCGGGATGGTGTATCAAAGCCAGGCGTCGAAAAGAACGCTGTGCAACAGCTAGTTATTGCTTTGAGATTGGTGGCAAAGATTGAAGCAATGTATTTACCTTGATTTCGTCAGCGGTAGCATCCTCAGCAACTTCTAAGATCTGGTAATAATCGGGAGGAGCGTTTGCCCCGTCTGAATCATTGTTGGTTTGGCGACCTGTTGATTCTTTTGCGCCCATCCGATATTCTGAGAATGCACGAGTTGTTAGAGTTGAGAATGATCTGTATCCTGAAGCCTAAAGCTGAGCGCTGAAGCTGAAGATTGAAGTAGTACTAATTTGAATTCAAATCCCTATCACGTGATCGGAACATAAATTTCTGAACGTCACCGACTTGTTACAGTTTAGTTTATTCAACTTCAAGTACTACTACCTGAGGACCGTATATCCCCTCCACGCTCAGTAAGACCCCTTGCAGTCAATTCAGCACTCCAAATCTTCGACCCCAAAAAATGTCCGACTTTCTCTCTAGGAACCAAGCAACCTCGTCCGGTGGTGTGTCGACTTGAACTCTTTTGGTCGTTCACAATTCTTACCCTACAGTCTCGTGGCACTAGACATGGCAGCTCGCAAAGAAGCGATGATGAATTCTGTACGACAGGAACTGGCATTAGCGAATGCTCAAGACCTTATGAATGTCAGTCTTTACAATCATATTTGTCGACTTCTCATTACATCTTTTCTTACCAGAAAGCGAGTGAGCGTTGTTTTGCTAAGTGCGTAACAAAGCCGGGAGATTCTCTGTCGAGTTCGGAGCAGGTAAGAAATTCGTTTCTACCTTGTTCATTTCGATCTTGACGCATTCCAGACTTGCCTCTCAAGATGCCTCGATCGTTATATGGAAGCTTGTGAGTTGAAATTCCGGGTAGTTGTTTTTTTTTTCTGACCTTGACATGGACAGTTGATATCGTCAGCAAGACGTATGTTGGAAGGGTAAGCAAAGAAAGGCAGGAGGGTCAATCGACGCCAATGCAAGATGGTCTTTAAAGCGACAATTTCCCTCTTGTTGTTATCCCTTTTTTTCGCTCAGGTCTATCCCGCCCTGCAGCACGTTCACGCTCCATCATAACAGAGCAGGTATGTAAGGACATTAATATTAGTGTTGTTTGGTCCTATACGAAGTATTTGTACGTAGGAGGACATGTTGAAAGTTGCAAAATGATGATGTGCATTAATTGGAAATATTATGGGGGAAAGTATTATAGTAAGCGTAAACATATGAAAGTGATTAACTGAGAGTGAATGAGTTCCAGAACTTAGTATTAAAAGTATTAAAGTGGCCTGTTAATGAGAACGTCGACTGCGCAAATCCTCGTCAAATTCGTATACGATACCAGTCCTATCCGAAGGGGTTTGAGAGGAGCGATTAAATGCAGAAGAAATGTTGGTTGTAGGATAATATGGAGTGGTCAAAAGTCGAGGTGAGGAAGCGCCGTACAACAATGCTGAGTCAGAAGTGCTAGGGTGATCAACCTCTGGTTGGAAGTCTTGTAGTGAACGGGGACTGCGGTTGGGATAGCGGTGGGCTTGTGTAGCATATGATCGAGGAGGAGAGTCAACTGTGTGACCAGGTAACATTGTACTCTGATTAGAGGTCCAGCGGTAGGTATGGGCCGTGGTTAGTTGATAGTCTGGGATGTTAGAGCGACTGTCGGGGGGCGGGTACGGCATATGCTTCATTTCGACGGGTGCACTCTGCGCGGTAGGTCGAAAATCTGGCGTATAGTGGGTTTCGTGGGCACTGTAAGACGAGCGCTTACGCAGATGATCTACGTAGCCGAAGTTGGTGGGCCTGGGGACTTCAGAGTACATAAATCCGGCGGTATTGATCCCAGCCAGTGGAGGAGGAGGAATTTCCATAGGTCGAGAAATCGTGGCATCTCCACGGTATGTTGGTGAAGCTTCAGAGACGCATTTAAACGTCCGTAGTACACGAATTATCTGGAGAAGCTGCGGTGCTGAACCTGTCAAAGTATGATGTAGAACTTCGGTTGCTTGATGACCTTGCGTCCAATCTGAGCACCGCTTCCATCCACGCGAAACAGTCCCATCTGCTTGAGGACTGGACATTGTTTCGATGAAGAATAATGGGGGTTGGGATAAGAAGAAAGTAGCAAAGCCGGAAGCCGGGCCTGCGGGCTGGAATTGTGCATCAGTCACTGTCTCGAATGGGATTTCCATTTTGAATCCATAACTATCTGAATGGATGAACCAATTCAGGCGCCGTTTAGCTTCAGAGATATAAGCAATTAAATCATGTTTACTATCAGAAGAGGCAATACGATGCCATGTTCCGATAGTCAAATCCGTGCAAGGTATGATGACCGCTGTTTTTAACATTAACAACAGATTTTATGCAAATGGTAACATTTTACTTACATTGGTCTTCGTATACAAGACTTTGAAGGTCTACTTCAAAATTCGAGGGATTTCCTCCAGAAATGTCTTGAGGTGTTTCGGTGCTGGCTCTCCGGGAGCCTTCCTTTCCGTCCTGTAATTTGGCTTTTGCTCTCCTAAAACCTACCGTTTAGCAGGTGAAATACCGAACGTAAACACAAACACAAACCTATTTTGGAACCAAATTTGTGTTTGGCGTTCTTGCATCCCAAGAATATCACTAATCTCTCTTCGTCTAGAAGCTGTTGGACTGCGATCCTTTGCGAAATATTGTTCCAAGCGTACGAGTTGTTCTGGAGTAACACGAGACCTCTTCCTTTTTTCTTTATCTGATTTTACCGCTGAGGAACCCTGTCTCTGTGGCCCAGACGATGGCTCTCTGTCATCTTCTTCCGTCTTGATTTGACGAGGGTGTATAAAAGAAGCTGAACCAGGTTGAAATGTAGAATTGGGGGAATTGGTGGCTATGGTTGAACTCGGAGATCCATTGCTCGCTTCTTCATCCGTCTGCCCACTCAATGAATCCAAATGAAGGGAACCGCGTTTGGTATATCGAATACTTGGTTCAAAATGCGACATTGGGCACCTTACTAGATGAAGGAATTGAGTTGCACATGTCGAAATGTTTCAAGAGGAAGCCACGAACCGACGTGATTGAGGAGAGGCCAGGTTTGAACGCGTGAGGGGTAAAGGGATTCAAGTATGAAGTAGTTTAGGGGAGCAGAAAACCAGGAATATGAATAAATTTACGCAGATTAAGTTGGGGGGCCAAAGGAAAAGAAGAGAAAGTTGAATTTTTTGGGCTGTTGACGCGTCTGGTGCAAAAAGCAGGCAAGGTTTCATGATTCGTACAGAGCTGCACAGGGCATATTGCGAGCAACCTCGATCGGATCTAGGAACATGGGGAACTTGGTGGCAAGGTAACAAGAGTTGCCGAAGATCGCATTACATAGTGGTGGGTTGAATTAGAGTTTGAAATATTCGGGGGGCTCTCTTTGTGTATTGACTCGGAAAGGGAATACCAAAAAAAATCATGGAGTCGACAAGGAATGAGAGCAAGGGAGACGGAACGGCAGACATCGACAGTCAACTGGCAGGCCCGATGATGGTACATAAGTTGTTTGTTGTTTGAGGCCCGACGATCGATGAACCCTGACGAACCCACTGGCCCGCTGGCGCTTGGCGGCCTTCGGATCTCGCTACATACAAGCCATGTGTCAATGGATCAACCTGAAAACACAAATCGGGAACACATACCGACCTACATAGTACCGACCTCGAGAAAGATGAGTGTTTGCAAAGACTGCACGGAAAAGATCGACCAGTTATTGTGCAACTGTACCACTTGACGAGGGCTTAGACTGTTCTCGTATGTACTCACCAAAGAAAGAAGAACGATACCTTAGATGATAGGAGGTGGTTGCTACGACTGACATATGGGGCAACGTCGAGGAAGTGGACATCGTCCCAGCTCCTTTCTCTCTACTTACCCTCTGGACCGGAAAAAGTCCACAAGAAACCGCGCAAGAGCCTTCAAATGCGCCCAACATTCTCCAAGCATGGATTGTCATGCATCACTTTCTGTACATCCTGCTTGGGTTTCATCGACACCACAGTCGCTTTCTTGAAGGTGGACGACAAATTCTGAGTTCGTCTCGGCCCGATAATAAGCAACGACGCCAACAACAGCAACACACGGCTCGCGTGGTCGGAGCCGAGAGGACCATCGGGATATTGATCACGGTTTTGATCACCCTGTATTGGAAAAAAAACAGGTGGAATCCGAACAGGAAACTACAGGAAATTGGAATGTGTATTCACCAAGCAAACTGGACAAATTTAAACTTTCCTATGCGGTTCAATTAGTCCTAAGTGTAGTTAGTCACCAAAATATTTGCTTTCAGGCCTATACAATTCACCCTACAAATACTTGTACTGGCAGACATGTGGACGAACGTGGACGACCAGAAATTGGGTGATGTGGCGGTCCGCAAGACCTGAGCGCTGAGCGATCATGGTAGGTCAACATTAGGAAGGATTGACTTCACACCTTTCTATGTGATTTGCCGCAATACAGTCATACAAGAACAGGATGGAAAACTGAAGACAATATACTTACGAAAACAGGCAAACATAAAGATATTGCAAAAAGGAACAGTCAAAAAACCTTCGAGAATACTTAAACCATTACGATCAAGCAATCAGAGTCGCTTTGACTTCATGTGGAGGATGAAGGAGAAATGAAGGGTACCTTGACGGCTATAGACCTAATACCGCGGTCGTTTTGCATCTCGGTCGTCGTATCCGCCTGGAGCGTCACGTTTTAAGTCACCACGATAACCAAAACCCCCTCCGGAAGAGGCGCCCGGGGGAGGTCCGCCGAATCCGCCAGAAGACGCTTGAGGAGGGCCATATCCGTTCGGCTGTTCCCCAAATCCGCCACTACCTTGAAACCCAATACCACCTCCTCCGCGTCCTCCCCTTTAAAATGAAGATGTTAGAAATATGTTGACTGATCCGTTGACTTTGTCAAGATGCACATACCTGAAGGAACCACCTGAATCTCCGTCTCTCCCTCCTCGGAAACCCCCTCTGAAACCACCATCGTTACCTCCGTTAAAGCCTCCACGGAAGCCCCCACCTCCACCTCGGTCACCGCCATATCCTCTGTCGCCCCCAAATCCACCACGATCGCCTCCAAAGCTGCGGTCCCCACCAAATCCACCACCACCACCACGTCCACCCCCGTAACCACTGCGCCCTCCTCTGAAACCACCGCTTCTATCGTTGAATCCTCTTGAGCCTCCTCCCATCATACCACCTCTGAGGCCACCCCCACCCCTAGGTGCAGGAACTGGCGCGGCCTCGATTCGTTTAGGGCGACCGCCTAAGCCACCACCCAAGCGACGCGGTTTCCAGCCGCGAACGGTCCTTCCTCGTTCCACGTCAACGAGAATTCTCTTACCCATTATCTGCAAGCCGTCAGACTCCTTGTAAGCGGCTAAAGAGGGATTGAGTAGGGTAAGTGCCCGTTTCCTATGAACTATCCTGTACGCACCTTTCATATCCCGCTCTCTTTCATATACAATAAAAGCGTAACCTCTGCTTCGTGACTTTTTATCCCGGACTATCCTCACACGCTCAATGGTCCCATATCCCTCGAATTCACGGCGAAGATCGGTTTCGGTAGCCGATTTATGCTAAGAAGGGTCAGCTAGAACTGTTGCGTCCAGTGAGAAGCTTTCGTACCAAGCGCGAGATAAACAATGTCTTATATGGATCTCCAATAGCTTCAGGGTCGTCGGCTGGTTTGTCTGAGGAAACGTTGATGTGAGTGTCAGAAGCTAGGATCGAGTAGGTCAACGTACAGGTATCCTTGGCAATTTTAAACTCCTCTGTTTTTTTGGCCTTGCGTTCCTCGCGTCGTATCTGGCGTTTAGTTTCTTCTGCATGAGTGTACACAGGTTCTTCGCCTTCTTCCATCGCATCGGAGGTCCCAGCGTTGATTAAGGAGTCGGTGTTGGCTTCTTTGATTTGGGCCAAGATGGCTGCAACCCCAGAAACATCTTTTCTGCGAACGCGATCAATGTCCTTGTCTATTGGTCGAGCATAGGGAAGCGGAGGGCGGGGTGCAAAGAGCTTGAGGAGATTTGGAGGGAGAAGATGGGTGCCGGGCATGGTAGCCTATGAGAACGGTGACTTGAACGCTGGCTAACGGTGACTTGCACCTTTTTCCTTTTAAATCTCCGCTTTAAATTTAGATAAAATATTGTCTATTATCTACGCCGCCTTGTGCTTATTGGCCTTTGCAGCCTCTCGTTTCCGTCGAAGCCCTTCCACCTTGCTCTTTAAATTCTGGATTCTTGTATCAGCGTCCTCCTGTGCCTGTTCTTCTGCCAATAATCTGTCCATTATAAGCTCCCTTTCCTCCTCTTCGCGTTTCTTGGCCGCCTCCTCCTCCGTTAATTGAACAGGCTCCACAGCGCCAGATTCATCCATGGTTGGGGGGAATCCAGCTATTTCTTCAGACGGGGGGACTGGATCTGCTGCGATAGTTGCTCGGTCATATGTATCCGAGGCATAGGACCCAACAGTGATTTCGGCAATTTCACGCTGGAATTGTTCATATTCCAAATCGATGTTTGTAGGTTTTGTAATCGCGACCGGACCATCTGCGCCTTCCTCCTCCTCTTCTTCGTCTGATTCTGGTAATAGGGCAGGAGCATGAGACGGGTCGGAAAAGAAGTCGTCTGGAAAACTTTGGCTTGAGGTTTGTACGCGTCTCTTCTTCTCGTCTGGATTGTCTGTCGGCTCTTCCACAGCTTTACGTTTTCGCGCGAGCTCGGCTTCGTTTTGTTGCTGTTTTTCTTGCTCCCGCAATCGTATTATATTTGTCCGATGGACTTTGCTGCCCAAGTGACCCTCCCAGGCTGAAGCGTGCTTAACGGCCACCCCGCAGACTGTGCATTTCAATTGACCAGAATGGCTATAAGTCGCATAGGGATGCGTGATTCGCCCTTCTTCTCGTTTTGCTTTGAGTAAAGCTCGGACGTCGGCCATTTAACCATGGGGTAGGACAACCTGTGTCGTCGAATCTGGAATGAACTGGGGAAGGAATGGAGTGGGGTTTGAATATTTAACGTTTAAAATACTTGGTTATGTACTTAAAAATATTGTGGATCATTATTTATTTACTTAGGTAATATCTAACGTCCGGGATTTTTTTTACTGGCAAAGGCTCGAGTTGGGTATTTTTCCACTGCCACGCAAATTTCATTAATTATATGACGATGGGGCTTGCTTCATCACAGTTTGGGTGTTGCGACATTTATCACCTCCAGATAGTTTCTGTTAGTTACATTCTTGGTAATACAAACCCATTTACTATCATTACAAAGTTCTATCATTTCAAAAGTTCATAAGTTGTAGATTTCCTTCACCAAGTTAACGGTTGAAGCGTCACCGGTTGTCTGTTATTGCGACATCAGTCAGCAGGAGATATAAAATAGGTTTAAATCACCTTATTTAGGTCGTCGCTCAATTTAACGCACGGCTTGCCACCAACGGAAGATAATTTAACGACAATATTTAGGGCCTTGCTTTTCTCGCCCGTGACAGCGTTGCGAAAATCATTTGTGAAAAAAGTTCCTATACCAAAGGAAACTAAAAGGTGTATATAAGCAATATCAATCAGGATATGCTTGGAAGGGAAGGGAACAGAAAGCGCACCGTTTCGAAAGGCTAGATCATCACATTGCCTCTTAATGGCTAAGCACTTTTCAACATCCAGGGCGTCAGAAAAAATAAGCGTTTTTGATTCGTGGGGTATCCCTAGCGACTGATACATCTTTTTGACGCGAGGCGCAAAAGCAAACGGGTCGCCCGAGTCTTGACGAAGACCAGTCCATCGGTGTGCAAGTTCCGCATCTGTTGTTATGTCCTGCACGAGGGGCCAAATTGAGTCGAAATATATCCCATGAAGCTAAATCCATATACCTGAATGAATGCATCGGTTGTAAAGGTGTCAGTTAACGATATTAGCGGAGCCTGGTGTCCATCATACACCTCCTCCCAAAGTCGAAGAGCCGTTGCGTTGGCATGTTTATAGCCTTTCATGGAGCCAACCTATTAATCATGGGTCATTTTTCGTCAGAAGGCGTCAATAAAAATGGACCCTACACCCATAAACCATTCACTGAATGTGGGTCAGCATAGGAGGAGGACCCTGAACATGAAGTTTGATTACTCACTGAGCAATGGTACCAATTGGGGCAATATTGTATTTGTGGGCAAGATGTACCTTCATGAAGATTATAACACCAATTCTCAGATACGGCCATCTCTTCTTACATTGCTAGTCCCCAAAAGTCCCCCAGATCCGTGGATAGCTTTTGAGGCATCCAGGAGAGCCTGAACAACAACATCCTGGGCATGGAAGGACCGCCTTCGTCGAGTACCAAATTCACTAAAAGCACAATTGGCCTCTAGGAGACGCCTAGCTTTCGAATATGTTAAGTCTGAGGGAACAGGCAGGTTAATGACATATGGATGTTGGAAGATTATTTGGATCACCATATTGATTATCATAGTTCCACTCCGTATCAACAACCTGAAAATATGACTCGCTGAGACAGGCCATAAGAGGCACTTCCCAAAGGATAGTTTCAATCCAAGGTCCCATGATTTCTATCTCGACCGTCCCACGTAGATTATCACTGGTCACAGGGATATACTTGACCTTGACTTGTTCAGGTTTGAATCGATATGTTGCGAGATAAGAAAGATAGTCGGCTTTAAAATACGGACAGGCTGCCTCGAGCCATTGCGATTCCAAATCTGTCAAGGCGAGGTCTGTGAAATCTAAAATGCCCTGCTACCTGTTAGAGCCCATAATTCACTCGACGAGAACGAGGTGACGAACGTGAGATAGCAGTACGGAAGCGTTCGATACTTTGACGCGAAAAGAGGGCATCAGGAGCGCGATTTGTAAAGCGATATGTGGCATGGACATCGGGAAAGTGATGTAAAACGGCCTGTTGCATAGTCAACTGCGTGGCATGAGTTTTGGATGAGTTATTGCAGTTGGTCATTGAATTTGGCGTCAGGGAATGGATAAGAAGGATACCTTGTAAAGGTCAGTATCCAAGATAGATTGCGGGATAGCGAGATCAGAAAAGGGTGCAGACATGTTGGAGAGCTAGGAAGCGGATTGGGAAGAGTGTTTTGAGCGTCTATTGAAGCATTGGGATCGAACTGAGGGACTCCGGAGCCCAGAGTAGCCCAGAGGCCATAAGAAATAACAACCACACACAACTTCTCTTTTGCCCAGTTATTGACATCGTACTTAACTTGGACTTGACCTTGAAACAATGGTGCAGTAACGTTTTCTCTTCTTCTTTCCTGATCTTACCTCCCATATAATTAGGCCTCTCGTCTTGAGATCCTTAATGAGGGTGGTTTCCGCTCGGATGGTCGCCGACAATTTGAGTTGCGTAGTATCCACATAGATCTCTCTCAGCAAGGCCATGCAGATGGTTCAGCTCTTATCACTCATGGCCTTACCCAAGTCCTTGTATCTGTTTTCGGCCCTAGAGAGGCCAAGCTTCGGTCTCAGACCATCCACGACCGTGCCAACATCAACGTCGAAATGACTATTGCCCCATTCAGTACTGGGGATAGAAGAAAACGTTCACGAAACGACAAGTAAGCTTCCACTCAACTGAACTTGTAATAACCATCCTCTGAAACATGTATACATAGACGTATATTGGAATTCGCCACCGCTATAAAATCTACTTTTGAACCTGCTATTCAGACGTCCGTCTATCCACGGTCTCAGATCGATATTTTTATCCAAGTAGTCCAACAAGACGGAGGGCTCCTTCAGGCATGTATCAATGGGACCACCCTCGCCCTGATGAATGCAGGAATACCGATGGTCGATTTCATATGTGCTGTCAATGGGGGAGTCCATTCGACACATCCTCTCCTCGACTTGACCCTTCTCGAAGAAAATGATGTACCACATATGACCATAGCAGTTATGCCAAGAACGCAAAAAGTATCGCTAGTGACGATGGAAACACGCCTCCATGTCGGCCGATTCGAAGAATTATTTCGACTAGCAAGCAACGCTGGCCTTGTAATCCACGAAGAGATGAAAGCTGCGGTTTTGGAGAGGTCAAGCGAGCTAATGACTTCAATGAATTTCAACGGTAGTAATCGGACAGGGGATGGGGATGGAGAGATCAACGACGCCGTGTTTTAATTGAAGGACCCTCCTCCTAAATTTTTTGAACTTCATCGAAGATCAATTCGTCGGAAGCACGCCAACCATTTCTCCCCGCCATTTCTTTCCACTTTTTTCCCCTCCTCTGTGCTGTTATAGACCGCGTCGATTATGGGCCCTTTACCCTCTGCGCGGAGAGTATCCTCGTCCACGAATTCGAATAGGGGGAAGGCCTCAAGATGAGTTCGCATCCATTCGTGGAGATCTTTGACATCGGTGATTGTATAAACGATACCACCAACACGTAAGACGTAGGCGTATTCAGCGAGGAGAGTTGGAGATATGATGCGAGCTTTATGTTTGCGCGCCTTGAAATGTGGATCGGGAAAAAGAAAAAAGAGGGCAGATAACGAGTGTTTGGAGAAGTAGTTTGGAAGGAATTTCATGGAGTTCGCACGGACGATGGAAACGTTCTGATACGGATGCGGATTCGAATTGACGGGGGAAGAGGAAGTGATCCTCAGTGCAGCAATTCTGTCTTGGACATATTGAGACACTTGGACACGAATTTCCATCCCTAATGAATGGATTGGGTAAGGATTTTTTGAGGTTCTTTAGATATAAGCTCACCGAGCATAAGAGTATCGGGGAAGATGGAGGCCAGGGTGATCAAAAGACCACCAAAGCCACAACCAATGTCAGCGAACTCGGGGACCTTATTCGTTCCGTCAAACGCTGGATAGTGAACGGACCAATCGATGGCATCTGGTGCGGATGGATATTGAAGAGAATGGTCAGAGAATGGGTTCGCATGTGCCCTTTGGCGGTAATGTTTTTTCTGTTTGTGGGTGATAAGAGAATAGACTTTTCAGAAAAAAGAGAAATCGGAAGATGTGGCATACCTGAGGGAGAAGAGTTGGATCAGGCCCCGGTTTACCTGTCGCCGTTCGCTTTCGTTTAGCCATGGTCATCAAAAACAAAAACTGACGCGAAATTCAAGACTAGTCATTATGTAACGGTCACGTGATGTGGAGGAACTCGGAAACTTGGAAAATCATATAAAAAACAGAATCCCTGACCTTTCTCCTCTAAACCACCATGTCCGCACCCGCCCGGTCTTTCCTCAAAACCGTGAATATCTTCACCTTTTCTTCAGCTCTCTTCTAATTTCTTCTTATAGACCCGCCCATCTCTTCTGCGCTCTGCCTTCCCGGCTGCGCGCCTCTCTTCCACCTCCGCCAAACCCATCACCCTCAAGGAACGTCTGGCTGAGCTCATCCCAAAAGAAATCGAAAATGTACGCCCAAATATCTTATGCCGGCACCATGTCCATTAATTTATTTGTTGCCAGGTCAAAGCTGCTCGTGCTGAACATGGCAAGAAAGCTTTCGGTCCAGTTCTCGTTGACCAGCTCTACGGGTAATTGGCACTTTTTAAAAAACAATGATTATTCCTAAGCTCAATTGTATTTTAAGCGGCATGCGAGGCCTTCCTGCACTGATCTGGGATGGCTCGGTCCTTGACGCAGGTATTATCTCTGTTCCTCTCTCTTTTCATGTTCGCTGTTGACAGTCACTCAGAGGAAGGTATTCGATTCCGTGGCAAGACCATTCCTGAATGTCAGGATCTCCTTCCCAAAGCACCCGGTGGATCGGAACCTCTTCCCGAGGGTTTATTCTGGCTCTTGGTGACGGGCGAAATACCAACCCAAGAACAGGTCGCAGAACTTTCACGCGACTGGGCCGCCCGTTCCGCCCTTCCCGAGTTCGTCGAAGAGATTCTTGACCGCTGTCCTCCCACCCTTCACCCCATGAGTCAATTCAGTTTGGCTGTGACAGCGGTAAGTCGTCGGATTTGCTTGGTACTGTTGTAAATATACATTCGCTCATGCGCTGGCAACCGCAGCTGAATCACAATTCGGCCTTCGCCAAAGCCTACCAAAATGGCATTTCTAAAAAAGAATACTGGGGCCCAACGTTCGAAGATTCTATGGATCTGTATGTCGTTCTCTTTTGTTCCTGTGCCATTGATCCATTGCACTTACTCATCGCTTCCCAGTATTGCCAAGCTCCCCAACATCGCCGGTAGGATCTACCGAAATGTCTTCGGACAAGGAAAACTTCCTGCCATCGATGTTACCAAGGATTACTCTCACAACTTGGCCACTCTACTCGGCTTTGGAGACAACGAGGCTTTCGTGGAACTCCTTCGTCTTTATATCACCATTCACAGGTAAATCATCATGAGATGTTTTAATTGACGGAGACTTATCTTTTTTCAAGTGACCACGAGGGTGGAAATGTATCTGCTCATACCGGAAAGCTTGTCGGATCTGCTCTATCCGATCCGTTCCTCGCGTATGGTGCAGCGTTGAATGGCCTCGCTGGACCTCTCCATGGCCTCGCAAACCAGGAGGTTTTAATCTGGCTGCGCAAAATGCAGTCTCAGATTGGGGAGGATGCATCTGACGAAGCCGTCAAAGAATACATCTGGTCGACCCTCAAGGCTGGTCAGGTCGTACCAGGTTATGGCCACGCCGTTTTGAGGAAGACCGATCCTCGCTATACCGCCCAGCGAGAATTTGCATTGAAGCACCTTCCAGACGACAAGATGTTCAAGCTTGTCGGCCAGATCTATAACTTGGTTCCCGACATTCTACTTGAGGTTCGTGTTGTCAGTTGCGTCTATTTTCTTGTCTCAAAGTGTTTTCCAGGCTGGTAAGGCCAAGAACCCTTGGCCCAATGTCGACGCGCACTCTGGTGTTCTTCTCACCCACTATGGACTCGATCAAATGCAGTTCTATACTGTTCTTTTCGGTGTATCTCGTGCCTTTGGTGTTGCAGCTCAACTTATTTGGGATCGTGCTCTTGGTGCCCGTAAGCAATCACACATCCCTCAACAAAATATTCCATTACTGACTTTTTGCTGCAGCCCTTGAACGCCCAAAATCTTACTCAACGGAGGCCATCAAAAAGATTTTTGCTAACAAGTCTTAGAAGTATATAGAACAACCTAGAGTATGTTAGCATAATCATCGTAATATTATTAGAGTTTTCTGTTGGATTTTGCCAGGCATGTGTAAGGCTGGCAGACCCAAGGAGCTCCCAGTGGCAAATTCCGAGAAATTGACTGTGGGGAAGTTGGTGATTTTCCTCTAAATTCGATCACACAGCCACCCGCCTAAGCCCAAATATAGTAGTGAACCCAATTTGGACACCAATGATTGGCATCCCTCAATCAAACAAACTCGAATTTTTGCTACAGTTGCGGACAATCAAAGACAAGGGGCTGACACAGCTAAAATCCGAGAAATCAACTCCCCCAGCTGCCCCCTTGACGTGTCATCTGGGGTCCTGCCGCGTTATACCTAATCGGGACCGACGCATCAGTGCTCGAAATTGGGGACTGGTAGGATGTTATGTTGAAGCAGTACCGTCAAGTTGATTAGAATACACATACAATGACATATTTAGGACATTTAAATAAGGTAGGGAGCACTAGGAACCAGCTAGCTTAGGTAAGCAGAAAAGTCCCTCGATGACAAGTAGTGATGTCACGGCCTGGCTTAGGCCTGGCTTTTCACGGCCTTGGCCTGAAAATATCCAGGCCGGGGCCGACAGTCATGGCTTGGGCCTGGCCTGGGCCTGAGGCGGCCTAAGCCACGGCCTGGCTATATATCATGTGACTGTGATATCTACAGTCACATTGTGGTCACATCGCCGACGGTGAGTAACTTTTTTCATTTCCGCTTCACGCGATTTGCTTGTGAGGCTTAGAGTTCACGTTGCATTGATCATTTTGGCTCCAGCCTCGACATCATCCGCGGTGCGATTACCAACGGACGGCACTTGGAGGATTGAACATGAGCGTTTGAGACAAATGTCAGCTTGAAACTATGATGTTCATCTCTTCTGAGACGTCTCGATCAAATCGTGATGGATGCAACAGCGAGGCGAACAGTTTCGAGTTGTGTACGCCTGCTATGTCGTCTGATCCCATGTCCTTTGCCCGTGTACAGATATCGAAGAAACCAAAATCCGACGTCGAGGACCTGATAAAAGCATACAGCCTCTTTTGTGCGCAAGAGGCGCACCTCATGGGCGACGTACCGCTACTACAAGAGACTATCTCTCAATTTGATATCGGACTCTCCCATTTAGAAGCCGCACTCGCTAGACCTAGGGTATTTTTTTTTTTTTTCATTTCATCAAAAACTTTGATCATGCCGAATTGTTCAGGGACCGACCGTTGATATATGGGATGATGAAGATTTGGAAAACATAGGCGTTAAACCCATCGGTATGTCCCCTCATATCACACGAAAGCCGGGTTGCGAAAGCGCCGTCGCGCAGGCCGCTGCTCGTGCGTCAGACGATCTATGGTCCTCGGAAATTTTCATTCGCCAATTGGATTCGGTTTCAGACACTACATGTATTGAGGTATGTTGAACATTATTGTTTGACGGCCCACTGCCTATCTCCAACATCTCACCGAGTGACTCCATTGCAGAACGAAACATTGGTCCATGGATGGGTAGACTGTTTTTTTCAACGCGTGATGGCGATGTTACCACAGGACAAGCACCTGACGTTGCACATGGAAACATACCTCCTGCCCAAGATTGAGGATCAATGCTATAGCGGTTCTGGGTTCATGTACTACACCGTCATGTGCTCGCGAAAGTACTCCGATGGTCAGTCCCTACTCATTTTCCATCAGCATACCCTTCATCTTCCAATTTGATCACGAGAACAGTGGCGGATTTACGCGAGAACTACGACGAAGTAAGACTTAAAATCCAGCTTCTGGACCACCGACAGCCAGAAAACGTCATCCTGGTCACCGCGGTACTATCTAAACGGATTTGGACCTGCGTTTCTCAGGCCGTTTACAAGATGTACATCTTCGCCGTCACCATGAAGTGAGTACTCATCCACAATAATTCATCCATTGCCTTCTCATCCTGGGTATGTAGAAAGAAGATCGTACGCGGTGCATTGACCAGCGGAGACCAGTGGATCTTCCTTGTATTGACCATGAACGACGATTTCAAGGGAGGAACCTTCCGGCAGTCTGAGACGATCACCGTCCATCGCAAAGCCAATTATCCTCGTTCTGGCCCAGTCATAACTGATAATTTCAACCCTCATTACATCACCGCCATTTTGATGAACTGGGTGAGCTCCACGAACAGATTAGGTCGCTGTTTTATCATCTAATTATTTTCTGAATCTGTCCGACTAGGTTCAGAATAGCTTTTCAGACCTCGACAAAGATAATTTGCTGCTGCAAAAAACTAATTAAGAGAACCATATAAATCTCAGACTTCGATCATTCTAATTGGACTTGTTGATTCCATTATTATTATACATCAAATCACCTAGTTTCGACGTTGAGTGTACTTAGGCGCCCGTGCCGGCCCTTCTGCGCCAAGAGGCTCAAAGCTGAGACTCAAACAATGATGTAATATGATCCAGAAAGTTTCGATAGCACTTGGCTGGCCGCTGATGCCAGTACATCGAGACATAGTAGCAGGACGAGAATTCCAAGTTGTTCCTGATCTGCCATGACCTCCGCAGCGACACCGACAAACACGAACATCTACCTCGAGGGGGCACTGGTGAAATCATATGGCCTCCTTTGCACACAAAAGGAGCAGCTCATAGGCAGGGCACCACCACAGACTATCGCTCGACTGGATAACGCACTCTCACAGTTAGAGGAAGCACTCGCTGAAACCAGTGTATTATTTCTTTTTCCATCTCATCTCATCAAAAAGTTTGATCATGGCGAATTGTTCAGGATTCCGAGGCACCGACCGTTGATATATGGAGTGTGGCAGATTTGGAAGGCATAGGCGTCGAATCCATTAGCATCATGTCCCCACAGATCGCACCAAAGCCGGGTTACCAAGGCGCTGTCGCGCAAGCTGCTGCTCTCGCGCCAAACGACCTATGGTCCTCGGAGAATTTCATTCGCCAATTAAATTCAGTTGCAAAAATTACATGTATCGAGGTATGTGAGGTTCAGTATCTGTATCTTCCTCACTTAATGACTCCATTTAAGAATGAAACACGCATCCACGGATGCGTAAATGCATTTTTTCGCCGGGTGATGGCGATGTTACCACAGGACAATCACCTCACACTGCACATGGAAACACAACTCCTGCCCGAAATTCGGGATAAATCCAGACAGGCTGAAGTAGACTATTGCGGCTCGGGGTTCATGTACTACACCGTCATGCTCTCACGGCAGTACTCCGAAGGTCGGTCGCTCGCTAGTCACCGCATACTTCATCTTCTAATTTGATCTCTAACAACAGTGGCAGACTTATGCGAGTGCTTTGAACAAGAAAAGCTCAAAGACCGGCTTCTGAACCACCGACAGCCACACAATGTCATGCTGGTCGCGGCGGCAGACTCTGAATGGCTCTGGACCTGCGTTTCTCAGGTCATTTACAAGATGTACACCTTCGCCGTCAGCGTGAAGTGAGTACTCATCCACACTGGTAAATTTGACCAATACCTGCTCATCCAGGTTATTTAGAAAAAAGACTGTACGCGGTGCCCTGACCAACGGAGACCAGTGGATTGTTCTCATCTTGACCATGAACGACGATTTTAGCGGAGGAACCTACCGCGAGTCCGAGCCGATCGATTTCAATTTCGAATCCGATGGTTCTGGGTCCAGCCCCGTCGTGGATGATGATTTCTATCCCCATTACATTACCGCCATTTTGATGAACTGGGTGAGCGCTACTCATCGGCATTGTGTACGACTTTCCCATTCTGAATTCGAATCCTATCCGACTAGGTTCAGAACAGCTTCTCAGACCTCGACGACGACGACTTGTTCCTGCAGAAAATTGAATACTCATATTAATTCAGATTGGTTCTGTGAGGGGCGCCGGTTTCTTCCTGTGGCACGGGCGTTTGGGGCGTTTGGGCGATGCATCATGGGCGAAGGTTCTAGTTTCTTTTTGAAATTCGGTCTAGGATGGGAGGATTCATGTTGAATGTCAGAAATATCCATGAGAAACAGTGGTACTTACAATCAGTTCATGCCAGTACTGTTGTTGTGGAACGGTGAAAGAATTTCATCGGTGTCGACAGTGTGCGGCACTAGTTCCGGATTGACATCCTCGGGATCAACATTCTGGTTGCTCCTGTGTGATTGCTTGCACACGAAAGGGCAAAGAAAACAAAAGCCGCAGCCGAAAGCGGGGGGCACACCGTCTAATTACACTCTGAACAGGGGTGACTCATTCAAACCATGTCGTTGAAGCATCCTCAGTATCTAGATTTCAATTAAGTAGTACGCACAAACAGTCCCGCGATAGCCTACTGCGCCTCCATCATCTCTTCCGCAGGAGGAGCCCCACCTCCCTGCTCCTTCTCCTTGCGCACGGCTTGGACGACGTCGTCTACGCGCAAAAGCATACGAGCGGCCTGCGGGGGAGTTAGTTAACCAATAGAGGGGATTGAACATTGGACGTACCTCGATAGCGGTTTTGAGTGTTTGGATCTGGGTGAAGCATCGGCGTTAGCGTGGTTAGTGAAAAAAGAAGTCTCTGTGTACCTTGACGCTGGCGGATTCGTACAGTCCGTACGTTTTCATGTCGACGATCTTCCCGGTATCGCCATTCACACCCCACGAGTTCTCGCCATTGGCGTGCTTGGCCTAAGACAAAAAAAAAATTATACAGGATAAACTTGAACGTTAAACCAGACAACGTACCCTCAGCTCCGTCAAGACCCTAATAACATTACCTCCGCTATTCTGGATCAGAGTCCGAGGGATCACCTCCATCGCATCCGCCACAGCCCTGAAGGGCCATCCCTCAACGCCCACCACGCTCCTCGCTTTCTGCTGAAGACCGACGCTGATAGCCATTTCGGTCGCACCACCTCCTGGACAGAGAGTTGGGTTGAAGACGGCGTTCCGGGCAACGGACATGGCGTCGGCGAGATTGCGGTCGATTTCGTTGAGGATGTCTTTTGACGGCCCACGGAGCAGGATGGTGCATGCTTTTGGTGTTCTGCATTCGGTAAGGAACGTGAAGTATCTGGAAGGAAAAAGTAATCAGTGTGACGATGGTTTGAGGGAAGGTAGGGAGCTCACTCGTCGCCGATTTTCTCGATGTGGAACAAACCACAGTCTGTTCCGACGTCGGTGTCACGGATGTCCTCGATGCGGTTGACAATGGTAGCACCGACGGCGAGGGCAATGCGATTGTTGTCCGACTTTCGTACGCGTCGGATGGCCGAGACGTTGTTTTGCTCGAAGACGTGTTGAGCGAGGTCTACGAATGAAAGATGAGCTATAACTAAAGAAGAAAAGAGAGAAACGTACCTGAAACACCCTTCTCCGTGATGATGAGATCTGGCTTGAGCTCGAGCAGTTTATAGCAAAGCTGCTTGACCTGCTCTTCCTCGATCTCCTGTGCGCGCGCCCAGTCGTTCTCCTTCGAGAACTCCATGTTCGTCTGCGACTCTCCCTTCTTGTACTCCAGCGGGCAATCCAACAGAATGATGCGTGGGTTCTCGATGCGCCGTCTCATGTTCGGGTGGGTGATGTCTTTGTTGAGCATGACGCCGTTCAGGACCTTGCTCTCCTCGATCTCTCCTCCCGGGATCTTCTCCACCCTCGCGTACCGTTTGATATCGACGATTTGTTGGCCGTTGACGGTCTGCGAGACGGTGCGGACGGCTTGGAGGGCCAGCTTGCACATAAGATCGGACCAACGAACGACGAACTTTGTGCCGATGGATGTTTTGATGAGAGAGAGCATCTGAGCATCGTCGTTCACGTTGATGGGTATTGAGATCTTTTTGATGATCTCGAGAGCCTCTTTGAGGGCTTTGTTGTAGGCTGAGATGATGACGACCGGGTGTATATCGCGTTCGAGTTGTGATAGTGATTGTGCGAGGATCTCTCCAGCTGTAGAAGAGATGAACAATGTCTAGCAAAGAAAACGAAAGAAAAATGGACATACCAAGAATGATAACGCTCGTCGTCCCATCTCCACACTCTTCGTCCTGCGTTCTGCTAAGCTCAATCATGTTCTTCGCAGCTGGGTGTGCGACGTCGATTTCGCGAAGAATGGCGTTCCCGTCGTTCGTGAGTCTAATCCGGACTGTGAGTCAAGAAAACCTCCACAGACGGACAATCTACGCACAGAATCCCTCCCATGGGATCGAGGATCATTTTTAGCATGGCCTTGGGTCCCAGACATGTTCTGATAACATCTGCTACGGTCTTTGCTATCTCAGCAGCTAAAATATGCAAAACGCTTGTTCTTACACACCTTGGCTGCAGTGATGTTCGAAATCTGAGCCTTTCTCCCTGACTGCCGCTCAGGGGCGGTATCTAAAGACAATTAAGTGAACATCCTTGAAAAAATATAGATCTTTGACTTACTCATAACAAAAACAGGCGTCTGGGACATTGTGGAGGATGGTGGAGAGATTGAACTTTGCACGTTCGCGGTGGTCCAGGATCTGGACGACGCGTTTTGCGAGCTGAGTCAGCAGATCACGTTTCCGCTTAAAACTGGTAGTGATCTCCCACGATATGTTTTTCCGCGTTCTGGCTTCTGGAATCAGACACTGCGTCTTTTGTTTTGAGCACATCAGTACGAAGACCGTCTACATCCGTGTCTACGCCCGCGTGGATACTTTGTCTCGACAAATGCAATACTTATGGATAAAATACGACACCGACGACTGCGGCTGTAGCCTGTCACACACCGCAAACCATTTTACGAAAAAATAAACATTTCCAAGCTTCCTTCAGGTTCAGCGTTCATTTCTTAGGTCAGTGAGTGGCTTCCTCGGGCTAACATATCCCTATCACCCGAGAATGCGCAGTGGCTGCCCACCTCTGCTTACCTGGATAATATTATGCCATTTTATCCACAACAAATTGATGTTCCCACTTTCCCCGTATCTTTTCCTTCTTCCACCTTCTTCCTCTCCCCAATCTCTCCCCATCCGCCGTCCGGGCCCGATTCCAGACATCACGGAAGGCAATCAAGGCATGATTAAAAATACCCGATGCTTGTTCAACGTTCAGGGTCGACATACCTAAAATCTGTTCGTCCGACCTCTTTTCCCCTTTCTGACAGACCCAGAAAGTCCAAAACAAGACTAGCTGCGAAGCTAGTCCGCCAGAACCACCAACCTACGGCAAGGCAAACACGGTGAGCCGAGCGTGGCCGTGCTTTTTTTTTTTCTCATTCCATACCAGAGGAATGATATAGATATAGAACGCGGTGGTTTCTTCCTTCTTTCTCGGTCGTCCCCCTTCTCGTCCGTTTTTCTTTCTTTCTTTCAATGTCCCATCTACACATTCCAAGAACGTTTGGGGCGCTGCTGTTGGGCGGACTGTACGCGTCCTTGTAAGTCTTTCCGCTCCATCCCCCTCCTCTTTGGTTTAAACGCGTGCAATCCCTCAGGCTCTCCGGGATCGTCGTCGTACAAGTTGTGGTCTACTTCAAGCTCTATTCAGGGGACTCGATACACGTGAAGAGTTTGGTGAGCATTTGCTCGGAGGATTGAGCCCGTTGGGTCATGGCGCTGAGTAGCCATTACTACGCGTTCTGCATAGGTTCTCGTCGTTTGGTGAGTCCCGCGTCCATGTATGTGTCTTCATATTTCGGTTATTGACCTTACTCCCTTGTTCATTTTTAGGATACTTGATACTTGCCACACCGGGTTCATCTGGTCGGCACTATGGAATTACTTGATTGAACATTACGGGAATCCGGGGTCGATCGATGTCATTCATTGGTGCGTCACTCTCTTTCTCCCCTTCTTCATGATTAGGTTTTGATACTTTAATTATCAGGGATATCGCGGTTCGTTCATCCAGATTTCATACAAGGCTAAAATGACTGTTTGTTCATGACTGTTCGTTCAATAGTTGACCATCGTGATGACGGCAAGTTCTCTATTGTTGCGCATCTCGTTTCGCGTCTGATGCCTTGTTTCGTGATCGTTAATAGGCTATCCTGACTTTCATGGTCCACCTGTGCGTCTTATCGCCTCTCCTTTCAAATCAAAATAGATATCTTAATCCACCTTTAGGTTCTTCGCCAGCCGCATCTTCATGCGTAAGCTTTCCTCCTCTGTTTGAAATCTTCTAGAAAATCTAAATCTCACCATAACTGCATTTGCTACTGTCAGTGAGCAAAAGAAACTATCTGCTTACTGCTCCTATCGTATGTACCACTCCACTTCTTCTCTGTTCTATCGATATTTCTAACTTTCTTACCACCCCACGCTCCAGGTTGCACTCGCTGTTCTCAGATTGGGTAAGCTTTCTCGTGATATATTCGGCTTTCTCTCCTATTCTCTCCAAGCAAAAATGATCGAGTCTAACATGTTCAATACAGTTTCTGCCTCCGGTTAGTTGGTGATGTCGTTCAAGTTCATATGTGCTGTCTGAACTTTACCTTCTGATCTCGTCAGTAACGACCGCGGAAATGTACGCCGATCATACCACCCCTTTCTGATAATCCTAATACAAAACTGACATGCCCCCCTTTTCGTGATTATTTCGGTTAGGATTCACTATGGATCGTTCTCGAAGTTTCGTGATGAAATCAAGGTATGTCACTAAACCTAACCACTAGATTTCTGCTGGTGCCTTGTGTCCACGCTTGGGCTAATGCTGATTATCTCTAAGTGGATATTCACGACAGGCCTGGGCCTATCAACAACAGTCGACATCCTCATCACAGGCTCCCTGTTCGTGCTCCTCCAGACGAGTAGAACCGGCGCTGCGAAGTACGTTCGCTCTTCAAGCATCATGATATCGATATCCCATGATCCAAAGACTAATTTTAACCCAGCTTGAACGCTGTGATCGACTCTCTGATCAAGTATGCTTTCGAGACCGGATTGCTCACTTGGTAAGTTAGACTGCGTTTACCGTAACTCTCCGTTTCAACTTTCAAGGTGCATCAGAATCTGACTGACCCGCCCTTCTACCCGTCTTTCTCCTGTATCATTTAGTGCTGGTACCGTTATTTCAATGCTTTGCGTACGTTTATCAATATTCTTATTCTGAGTAATTTTCTTTCGACACCTTGCATCTCCGAACTCGACGTCTCGAACGCCGAGCTGGCTGATTGACCTCCTTTCCCTCTTCTCAATGGAATTGTTTGAACTAACCGCCTACTCTATTCTCATGATCAGTGGTTGACAATGCCGACGAACCTCATCTTTATGGGTTTGCATTTCATCATTGGGAAATGTAAGTTTTATTCAATCCAATTCAAAAAGCGACACCAAAAGAAACCTTTGCTGAATTTTACTTTTGCATAGTCTATGCCAACTCATTGCTCGTCACGTAAGTTCAACGTTCCATCATTATACGCAACCTCAAACTTGGCGTCGCGTTTCGAGTTTTATCATGATGCATTAAATCCATGAGCTGACACATAACCTCTCTAGACTCAACACGCGCCAATCCATCCGCCGTGCCCGTTCGATCATGAGCTCCAAAGAATACCCAAACGCAGCCGTCCACGTCCTCGACACTCGCCGACGGCGCACCTTGATCGATAACGCCAACCAGACTTCAAGTCAGAATGGAACAGGAACGGGATCATCGGAATTCGCGGTACGCGATGCCACGTTCTCAGTCTGACCACTGGTTAACACAGGCTGACTATTATAATTGTCGGGATCTTCCTCTCCATTTTCTTCTTTTTCTTCTTCTTCTTTCGTGTGTGTAGCTCGTTCCCTCCTCGCCGATCTCTGAGACGGGTGTCAAGTTTTCAACCTCGGATTGCAAGTCGCCTACGGTCAGTGTTGTGCCAGTGAGCGTGGATTACTTTCGTGTGGAACCCGTCGTTCAGTACTGACTATGTATTGATTTTATTTCTTCTCATGATATCAGGTCGAAGTGAACGTCCAGCGAAGCGTCCAGTACACATAGTGACCCTGCTCCTCGCCTCGACGGAACCATTGAACAACCTATCATTCATTGTATCCAGTACCATTGTCAGCGGTCACCCGTGTTAGTGTAGCAGCACCCCTCCGACACCTCCCCTCGTTTATCCTACTTAGCTAGTCCCTTAGCACCCCCACACACCGTATAATCATCGTTATCATCGATGTCAGTCGCTCCTTACTCGTACACTTAGTAGTTAGTTATCCCTTTTCCCCAAAGTCTTCGCTGGTTTTCTGTGACCAGCGAAGATTGCTTAGTAGTAGACTCTGTAGTAATGATTGCCATAGCTGTGTATGTAGCTAGTCGCTTTGCGCGGTGGTAATCAAAATACCATAGGTTGATCATAAAGATTTTGGGCGTGTAGTATATATACCGGTCCTCCATATGGTCGACCTGATACCCCACATTGGAAGCGGTCAGTATGGGCATCAGGAGATGGCGTTGGGGTGGGACTCGGGGAAATAATTCTTGAAGCTTGAAGTTCAAATTTGAAATTTCAAAAGGCGGGCGCTGCACAAAATGACAGATTTTATCTAGGCTTTAGCCATTTCCATCACCGGTCAGATCATCACACAGTCAGCGAGAAAAAATAGAAAGTTTTGGCTAGTACATCTTTCACTCCATATTAGCAGAACTTCGCCCAGTCAGTGGCCGTTCGGCCTTGGAACTGTTCACACACTTCCTGGACGACTGGACGATATAGAATGTAGTCACCGATGCCACAACCGGACATCTTTTGATTAATCGGACGGAGACAAATAGAAAAGTACAAACACTATCAACATCTACTACCAAAAAGAAAGAGAGAGAGAGAAACCGGATGATAGGGATTATAAACACAAATTAAAGAAGTGGAGAGGATGAAGTCAAATCAAATGGAAGTGGGATGCGCTCAAGAATAGATGTACGACATTAGGTTTTCTTCTTCTTTGTTGACCGCTTCGCGGATGTCGACTCTACAGGCGTGGCTGGCCGCGATTCCTGTTTCTCAACTTTCTGAACTTCGTCGATGCCACGTTTCTGTTGACTCGGTTTAGCATCACCAGGGAAAAGAAAAGAAAACTATCTCAAGACAAACCTTTCCCTTGGTAGGCTTCAGCTTGGCCTCCTCCGATTGTCTCGTCTCCTCCTCCTTTTCGATCATTCCAAGCAACGTATTACATCTCCTCTGCAATTCCTGTGGCGAGCGACTCTTGAAGAACCAATCGAACCGGAAGACAGGGAACTCCGTGATGTCTTTCTTGATACGCTCATACACGTCGTCCGCCTGCATGCCATAATGGCATAACCGGCAAAGGAGATATCGATCCTCCTCTTCGCTGTAGACTTTGCCTTTTGTTGTGGGGTAGTTGAGCTCCAGTTCTTGCATGGGGTACCGGACGGACGCGATTTTCTTCGAGAGGAGCATCTCGAGGTTCTCGCGCTTCTGACGTTTGGCCTCTCCCTCTTCGATACGGGTCTTTATCCGAGGGTATTCTAGAAAAGAGAAGAAAAAAGCGGTTATAATTCAACACCCGGGAACATCAAAAGCGAAACCATACCTTGAAGGGTCTTGCATTTCTGGTTAAACACCTCCAAATATTTCTCGACATCTTCAGGTGTCTTATCCTGAATCTCATGGGCGAGTAAGGCTGTATCAGCGCCCCTAGAAAAGATAGACCAATTCACAAGAACGGTGAACTCAATTAAACATTTACGTTAAATATTCACAAAAAACGTACCATCCATGAGTCTCCATAGCCCGGATGAGCTGCTGGAAGTCGCGCCGACTCCAATCGGGGAACCCTTGCTTGATGTATTCTTCCTTTCGCTCCATATCATCCTCGTCGAGCGGCTCCGCTGTGTTGAAAAGAGCGTAAGCCTGACGTCCAATCAAAAAACAGATTATGTAATCGACTTACCAGTGTCGATAAATTCTTGTGCTGCTACTCGCTCCGCCTCGAGAACCTCAGGTGTATCTTCTGGGCCAGCAGGCTCGCGAGCCACGGCCGCGATGCCATTCAAACGCTGTAAATGTTTAACGTTAGTGGGCTCTGCATAGAATGAGAAGAGATCTCGAAATATTACCTTGTGGACTGCCAGTTCACGTTCTTGCAGTTCTGAGAGCTCTTCAGGGAAGAACTGGAAGTCTTGACTAATATAACAAGGAGTGAATTAGCATGACCCCGCTTTCAGAAATGAAAGAGACAGAGAAAGAAAAAAAAAAACATACATGGCGATTTGCTTCGGTGCACGGGGGATCTTGGGAGCCTTATCCACCTTGGAGGGTCCCGCACGGAGTGTATCCTTGAAATAATTGTCGACCGAATAATTCGACTTTCGTTCTCGCTTCGACAACGAGAGCATGTTGAAGTTGAGAGTCTTTTTCTAGATACGAAAAAAGAAAGGATAACACAAGTCAGAATAACACGGAGGAAGGACACAAAACGGAAAGAAAACATACCCCTGCACGGAAATCCTCGCCCTCCCATTGCTGTACCGACGCGTCCGACTTGAAGTTGTTCAGATCTTCGAGGTTTAACCCCTCGTATTTGCTGTTGAGCTCGAGTGTTCGGGCTTCTCCATGTGCGATGATTGCATCGATGTCGTCGTTAATGAGGGAACCAGAACTACAAACGGAGAATGGGTTTGCAGTTAGGTCCCAAAATTGAACAAAATAAAAAGAAAGAAACCCACTCATCCGTGGTATTGATAATCTTCTCAGCGCCGTGTGTGATCATTTCCAAAAGTTCCTCCTTATTGGCAGCAGCTACAAATTCAAAAACGTCTCAATACGACAAATCCAACTCCAGAAGATTGTAGGAAAAAATCGCACCTTTGGCTTGCTGTGTCCTTCCTTGCTGAATAACGAGCTGATCAAGGCGAAGTTTCTGGGCCGCCCTTTCCAGCATGCGCTCTTCGACACTGCCCTCCGTGATGAACCTGAAGACATACACCTGTTTCGTCTGCCCAATACGATGTGCGCGATCCATAGCTTGTAAATCGGCTTGAGGATTCCTAGAGGGAAAAGCGCAAATCGGTATCAGTCTCCGAATATGAAATAGAATTTTTTTTTTTTTTTTTTTTTTTTTTTTTTTTTAGAAAAAAAGAAAAAAAAGAAGGGAACGAACCAGTCGGAGTCGTAGAGAACGACAATATCAGCCGTCGTCAGGTTGATACCGAGACCACCAGCGCGAGTGGTGAGCAGGAAAATGAACTTTTCGCTACCGGGTTTGTTGTATTCGTCGATGGCGGCTATACGGTCTTCGTGTGCGGTTCCTCCGTCGATTCGGCAGTACTCTGTAAAAAGATATGGTCAACACGGCTAATAGAAGAAGAAACGAAGAAACGAAGAAAAACAGAGAGAAAAAAGAAAAGACATACTATACTGCCTGAACAAGCAATAATCTTCGAGAATGTCCAACACCCTACTCATCTGACTGAAAATGAGCACCCTCGATCCTTTTTCTTTCATGCTCGCCAGTAGTTTATCAAGGATGATCATCTTGCCCGAATTTTGAATGAGATGCTCGTCGGTGGTGTATGGTGGGCCGGGTTCCTATGACGTCACAGATGGATTAGCATGAACTCTTTGATAGAAAAAAAAAAAAAAAAAAGCAGAGAAAAAAACCTACCGCTCCGTCGAACAGATAAGGATGACACGTCACTTTGCGAAGCTAAAAAGAAAGATGATGAATTTAAAAATTCAATAACAAAAAAATAAAATATCTGACCTGCATGACCATGTTCATCAACCGTGTCTTACCCTCCTTCTTACCCGTCAAGCCATTCACGGCGTCGATATCCTTCTCCAAGACCGAGCGGTACCACTTGCGCTGCATGTCCGTCAGGCCAACGTAGATATTGATTTCCTTTTCTATTCAGAAACTTAGAGGAACGCAATGGCGAAAGAAGCAGAAAAAGAAGACGTACTAGGTAGCAAACTCTTCTCGACATCGCTCTTCACTCGTCTCAACAAGAAAGGCCGAAGGATTTTGTGCAAGGCCTCGACGACTTTTTTGCTCTGCTCCTCCTCCTCCTCCGTGCCCTTTGCATCCTTGTGCAAGAAACTGTCCAAATCCGCATAGTCGACGAAGATTTCGGGGCAGATGAAGTTCAACAACGAGAACAACTCTTTCAAGTTATTCTGCAACGGCGTGCCCGTGATCAACAACCGTCCACGCGAATTAAACGCACGAACGATCTGACTCAACATCGAGTCGACGTTCTTGATTCGATGAGCTTCGTCAATGACGATATACTCAAAACTGAACTTCTTCAGAGCGGATTGCTCAATGAGACAAATCTCATAGGAGGTGATGCACACTTCGAAGTCTTGGGGGATCAGACGCGTCGCGATGATCTCGGCGCGTTCTTCTTTAGATCCTGTGAGCACGACGACGTTGAAGTCGGGTGCCCATTGGGCGAACTCGCGAGCCCAGTTTTGGAGAGTGGATTTTGGGACGACGACGAGGTGCGGGCCGGAGATGTCGCGATAGTGTTTGAGGTAGGCGAGGAAGGAGATGGTTTGCAGTGTTTTTCCGAGACCCTGTGTGAATGTGTTTGAGTGGCCCGCCGAGGCAGGGACGACAGAAAAAAAGAACTGAAAATAAAACACACCATCTCATCGGCCAGAATACCGTTCAACCCGTTGTGGTGCAGCGAAACCATCCAATTTAGGCCCTGTAGCTGGTACCCACGCATGGTACCTTTGATGACTGTGCAACGTTGGTTGAGAATGGAAGTGTATGGATATGACATGAAAAGAAAAACGTACAACTGGGTGACGTCTCGAAGACAAATGGTTGATCATCTCCATCTAAACCCGCCTCTCCGTCCTTCAGCATCTCCTCGTCTTCTTCCTTCTCGGATTTGCGATGGCGGGCGTTGTTGTCACTAGTAAGAGGCCGGTTGTGAGCAGCGGTAGGCGCGTGCAGGTGAGCTGGACGGTACATACACAGGTTTTTTGCGACCGCGACCTTTGGGCTTGGGTTCGGCATCCATCATAGCGGCGTATTCAGGATCTGAGGCTCTCTACGGGGAGATGAGAAATTTGCCCAGTCATGAAAGATACGAGACGCACCTTGATGTCCACGAAATGCTTGAAAAGTTCGGTCTGGCCAAGGAGGTAAGAATAGCGTTTGACGGCGTCTGCGATCTGTGGAGAAAAATGAAATGAACAACCGAAACGGAAGAAAAGGACGAACAGCGCGCACCTTGGCCTTGTCCATGGCCTGCCTCTTTATCGCAAGTTGACCCTCTTCTGCCTTCCGTTTCTGCCTCTTCTGCTGTTTGTCGGCCGTTGCATCCTTCTTTGACTTGGAGGGTCGAGCCTGGAAGATAGTGTGAATATGAATGGATGTTTTCTCGGTGTTCAAGGTCGCACCTCGTCTTCGCTCATTAACTCATCTTCTTCCTGCTCACTCTCGACATCCGCGCCCTGGCTAGGCTGTACGAATAACAAGGAACAAACATGTCAGAAAAAAGTATGTTCAACAGCATTCAACATTTACCTGGCGCGACACGATGTTGCTCGGAACAACGTCGCTGAGAATATCTTCGTCTGGATGATCTCCGACTGTAAAGGTCTATATTTTGTATAAGTATATGTTTTAAAAGAGAGTTCTGGAGAAAAGACATACGCTCATGAAGACCGTCGCTGGTGGTTGGGGACAAGGAAGAATGTGACGGTGACGGACGTGACACGACGCGACAAATTGGCACCACAGCCACAGCCTGGCTTCATCTCTTTCCCATTCCTTGTTTTCTTGGAAATTCTTGCTTTTTCTAAGCCTTGCTTGCATCCTAGCTTATCTCCAGCAAATCTCCAGTCCCGATCTAATTTTTGCTCTTTCTCTACTCTTTCTCTACGACAAATCATGCAAGATCCGGAAGAATGTTGTTATACTGTTTCTAATCATGGATTATCTTCCATGACCTTGGGTTGAGCATCGAGAAAGCATCCACCCTCCAACACCTCAGGGTTTCCCGACGATATGGCCCTTTGTATCTTGAAATTGCCCTTCGCAAGTATCAAATATAATGGACCATAATGCGAAGTTCAGGGAACACCAGAAGTGTTGTAATCCCTGTGATGTAGAGCTCGAAATCCCCAATCTTGGCCCCCAGAGTCCAGACAATCATTTCCAGTTTCGTAGCATTTTATCTTCCTACGTAGGCTCCCTCAGCCCCGTTATCCGTGGAACTTCCATTCTCGCTCGAGGAGGACTCAGGAGATTCCCAGGGGCATCTCTCCCGGAACGTCGAATAGGTATTGCCTCGTTTTGCCAATCTGCGCCGTGGCCTCACCCTGGCCGAATTATCCATGAGATAATCTGCAGGTTTTCGAGCGATTTTATCGACTTCGGCACGCCCACCTCCGCGTTCCCGATAACCACCAGCCTCATGCCAGCCTCGATTGGTACCTCTTGCCTCTTTCGATGACGAACTCTCCGATTAGCGTCATAATAATGGATATGGATCACGAACACTAGTATAACCCACATCATTCCCTTTACTATTGTTGCCGTCTATTATCTTTCCCTTACCCTCAGGGCTCCCGAAACGCAAAACACCATTGGCGCCTCCTCCCGTACCCTAGGCTGTGTATGTCTCGACTATCGTCTCGCCATGGCGCATGAAACACCCAACAATAATTCGTCCTTGATGGTCTCCCTCTCGTTCCTCTCTTTTATCAAACCTCAACCCACCCAAGACCGTTTTTGAACGGGGTCCACTGACAATGATACCTGTCTCAGAGACACACAGAGTACGTCCTGTACACTCTTATTATTATCTCAAGAATAATTAGTACACGCCAATATGTCAGTTCCTGACGCCTCTTACGGATTTCCCTGATGTTTTTATGATCAGCTGTCCTCAGCTGTCCATGCTGTACGGACGTATCTTTCTTGTCCAGAACCAAGCTAAAAACGAGGCAATGACCTAACTATCCCCACCAGCCAAACCCCGTGTCCCCCCAAAGCGCCAATCAGAGTCGATCTGGTATTCTAAAAAATGCGGCGACGTGCGGAGAATGAGGTCGGCAACTCATAGACGAGATCGATGCCGAAGACCTGACCACTTCCAAATCCCATCCAAGTCCTAGCGAAGGTCCCAATTATTATCCCCACTGTCACCCACTTGTGTGTACACTTCGCCATTTGCCACTTCAGCTTTATTTCTAACAAAAAGAAAATCTAAACCACCTTCACTTCAGGATCGACACCAACCATTAAGCTATTCCGACGAGATGGGGACGCGGATCCGGGACCAGAAAAGCCACAATCTTTGCCACAATCCATGTTGTCCGGCTGCAAAATGAATAAATGTGGAGGTGGGCGGCATTTTCAGGGTCATACACCCTCCGACATTGAATAACACCCCCCGACCCTGAAGGTCCCGTACCGTCAAAATGAAACCCACTTCACCTACTTATAAAGCTGATCCTACATCTCCGTTGATGAACCGCAGATAAGCCCAAGGTTGTCTCCTCCCCGTACTCCCCCGTCACGTCTCCTCCTCTCACGAATAATTAACGATCTCCCTTCTCTTTAACATCGTCCTCTATATTAATTTCATTCGTTATTATCCACGATGGTGGCAGTTGGTCCAACGCTCGGTTCTCTGATGATAGGTGGAATCGTCGCAGCTGTGTGAGTCCTATTAATCCTCCCGGATCAACTTTCTTTAATTATAACGATGCTTCTTTTCCTACTCTATTGAACGTACTGGCATGTCAATAGCTTCTCGGGAGTGGTGACATCGCAAGCCTTTTCATACATCAGATATTATCAAAACGACCCCCAGATCCTAAAAGCGCTGGTATACTCTCAGCTCTCCATCCCCACCCCGAATCATGAAGATCTGACCCATCGCTTATGTCTCCACAGGTCATCTTCGTCTGGTATGCACAACTACTGCCATGAGCGACGACGCTGCTCTTACCGATCCATTCTCAAATCCTTCACCGTACAACAGGTTCCTCGACTTTTGGCACACCATCTTCGTGTCGACTGCCTTATGGGATCACCTCATTCAACATTTCGGCGACGTGCAACGGATTGACTTCATCCCATGGTGAGTCGACTCTTCTTTCCGCCTCCCTCATCTCCAGCGAACAATGAGCTAAACAAAAAAAAAAAAAAAAAAATCACCCAGGTCACTCGCGGTGAGTTATATCAAATACAAATTCGTCGCCACAGTCTTCTGATTCCAAAAAATGTTGACAGATCACAATTGCATTCACCGTACGCCCCTTTCCCATTTGAATAAACGTGTTCTGTCCTGACTTCTGATAATGATCATCGTGATTTGCGTCGCACCCCTCAGGCCATTCTCACCTTCCTAGTTCACCTGTACGTTCCTGATCGCGCGCCTCCGCACCAACCGCCAACTGATCAATTCACCTCATGATACAGGTTTTTCGTTCACCGGATATTCAAACGTACGTTCACGTTCATTGTCCCTCCGTTCCCATCATCAAACGCCACCCCCCCCAATACCATCCGTTTCTCCGAATCGGGGAAATACATATGTTGCCTCCTATCCACAGAGGCTGATCGTGTTTCTCTTCTGAATCCTAGTGAGCAAGAACAACTACTTTTTTGCTGTCCCGTTGGGTATGCTCGCATGTGCGCGTGTCTGTGAGTTACCATTGCTCTGCTCCTTGATCCAGTTGCAAATATCTAACCAACTTTTTTTTTTTTTTTTTCGTACAGCCTTTGCGTGTCGTGAGTACTATACTGGATCCAAACTTTCGCTGCTGGACTTACAAATTTGGCCATTTCTTCCTCCATCCTCTTGACAGTCACGACAGCAAAAATGTAAGTCTAAGGCCCGCCTCACCGAGTCACCCCCACCTTCTTCTCCGAAATATCAACTTCATAATCATCATGATCTGACTCCTTTTCGTCCGTTCACTTCAGGATCAAACTTCGTAGTTTGCACCTTTTCGTTCAGAGATACACAGTGAGTACAATGCTTCTATGTAACGGTCCCGAAGTTCGTGTTTCTGACTGTTCCCTCCTCCTGTCCATATCTTCCGTAGTGGTCGTTCACCCTCGGACTCTCCATCTCGTCACTCTTGGACGTCCTCATCACTGGTCTTTTGGTGTACCTTCTTCAGGCGAACCATAAGAAGAACTCAAGGTGCGTTCGATCTCCGCCATCCTCCGTCTTTATGGCGCATTGGTTCTGATTGTCGCTGTTCATATATCTTCTCATCGATACAATAGCCTGAACCATGTCCTCGATTCACTCATGCTCTATACTTTCGAGAACGGCTCGTTGACGTGCGCGGCTACGGTCACGTCTCTCATTTGTGTGAGTCTTTCTAACTTTTTTTTTTTTTTGAACAAATCGCATTAATGATCCGTTATAAAGTGGTTGACGATGAAGCACAAGAACCTGATATTCATGGGTATCCACTTCGTCATTAGTAAATGTAAGCGCCGTCTCTGATATTGACAGTAACCATTGTAATTAACATCATCCACCCAGTCTACGCGAATTCTCTCCTCGCCACGTAAGTGACATCTCCTGCTGGGTGTACCATCATCTTCATGATCGACGATCCTCATCCCTCATGAACACTCCAGCCTCAACGCCCGAAAGCACCTTCACCAAACCGGCCATCGTCCCCAGGGATCCAATTCCTCCGGCGACAACAGGAATCTGGCCATCATGTTTCCAGGAGACTCGTTCAATGGCCGTAGTGCTCCTGGAACGCAAAACGTAGCCCCGGTATGTGCTCCCTCCCCCCCTCTCAATCCGAGAACACCCTCCTCAGAAAACCCCAATGAAGCCGTTGAAGGAGTGCTAAGCTAACGAAAGATTCGTATGTCCGTAGCTCAAGATAAAAGTCGACCAAACGAAGATGTCCCGATCGGATAGTGCCTCAGTCGCTCGTGCTGGAATGCGGTCCCCGTTCATCGACGACGACCTCAAGTCAAGCACCGAGTTGACGGAGGTTTGTTGAGTTTGGCGGGGGCAGTCGGGTTGACCGTCTGGCAGTAGGCTGGTGTTTCGTGCGGCTGAGAAGAACGGGCTTTTGAGGCTTTTTGTACTAATTCCGATTGCGCCTTGTACTACTGTATGTATCTACACTCCTTTTTTTACCGGTTTCGCTGTGTGCTTGTTGTATTAATACTATTATTGATTATCCCCGTGTTTGATTGGATGAGAACTAGGAGAGAACATAAGCATACTCTCCTCCTGTCTCCAGAGCCTACCAAAGATGTCTATCAGCCAACGACGAGCATAAATCAACCTCAAAATTAACTCTACCCGTTTATAAGCAGGTCTGATGAAACAAATGGGTCAGAGATTTCGATGGTTTGGAGAGGATCCACAATACCTTTCTTGGGTTTCCTTGACATAGTTTCGAATTGCAGGACCGACACACTCAGGTGCGCGATTGACCAGGATCTCTAATGAGAACAACATCATGTAATCAGCCGTGGTCGGATTCTCGCCTCCAGCGAACCACTGCCTCTTCTCGAGATGGCCCTCAACCTTAGCAAAGTGTAACGGTCAGAAATTAATACAAGAAGGTGAAAGAACGTTCGACGTAGGACACTTACCATGTCCGCAATTTTCTTGAGGTCCGGAGCGATGGATCGCTCGTCCGCGTTTACGAGTACCGTGGTCACAGCCTCACTCAGTGTGGGAGGCGCTTGCGCAGTGATCAATCTAAATATCAACCTGCGAACGAGCAGAGGTTGGAGGGTACCCTCCGCGAAGTGAGTATCTAAACTCGGTCAGAAAAGTCTTCGGATGCTCGAGTTAAATGAACTACACCACGTACAGTAGAGATCGTCCACCCAGCCAGACTCGGTCACCACGACTTTATCCCCTCCATATTTTTTGATCAAATACTCTTTAAATCATCGTTGAGTTGATTCAGACATATCACGGCCATATGACAGAATGGAGAACTGACCGACGATCGCACCGCTCTCAGCGATGGTAAGGTCGCCATCTGTGATAACCGGCGACTTTCCCAAGGGGTGCACGTCGAGTAACTCCTTGGGTGCGAGCCTCCCAGCTGTTCGTTTGTATTTTTTCACTTCATAAGGGACTTCGAGCTCCTCCTACCGTGGAGGATATAGAACACTCAGTCGTATCGCACTTGGGTTGTAACAAGGAGGATGGAGTAACGTACTAACAACCACAAGATACGCTGAGAGCGAGAATCTTCCAGGTGATGAACTATTATGGGACCGGACTTCTGTGTCATGTCTTCTTAGATCCGTGCAGGGTGTCACTAATTGACAAGGGTTCGCTGAAGGAACTTGAGAGGAATAAGAATGGTTCAAGGAAGCGATCTGGATACTGGACAGGACGCAATGATTCGGTCTAAGTTAGTCAGCCCATGAAGCGATCACGTTTAAAGACCTTCACATGGAGGGCAGATGGCAATCACTTTGCCGAACATTGGTAATCGAGGCGAGAACTGGACTTGAGGTACTTTTCATCACATTAAACCCAAGTCGTTCGACTTTCAGAAAATCTGTAAATACAAGACGCGAAGCGATTCAGACTTTGACCTCCATCGCGAATTCTCCTCCTCTCTCAAGGGCCTACAGGTACGCCGTGACCACAATGAGCTTCGTGAAACGATATGAATGAACAGATTCAGACTCACTCTCTTATAAGCCGGTCTTATATTTCAAGATGCAGAAATCAATCCGTATGTTCCAGTTGTCCCGTGAAGAGAGAGCTCACCTATCTTGTGCTGTTTTAATGTACGTTCGGATAGCTGATCCTGAGTATTCGGGGGCCCCATCCATGAGCATCTGTAACGCGAAGACCATCATGTAGTCCGCCGAAGTTGGCTCTTCTCCTCCCGCCATCCAACCTTTAGTCTTGAGGAGGTGTGCTTCGATCTGCAAATGTACTATATAGAATGGCAAAATAATATCATACGATGAGGGCCATACCATATCTCCGTGCTTTTTCAAGTCTGGAGCCAAAGCCAATGCGTCTATCTTGCTAAACACAAAACGCAGGATTGGGCGGAGGATAAATGGTACTTGCTGAGGAATTAAATGGAACATCATCCTCTGAATGAGCACGGGTTGAAGCGAGCCCTCTGGGTAAAGCGTATCTGTATACCAGGACAATGAGCGAGGGAGAAATCGGATAGGATGGTAGGAGGGCATACAATACTGATTATCAAGCCAACGGTCTTCGCTCATGGCTCCTCCGTCCTTTCCATATTTCTTGATGAGATATTCTTCCAACAGTCATCTTTAGTTAGAGACACGAATATCATAGGAAACCTACTCACGGACAATCACCCCACTTTCAGCAATTGTCAAGTCTCCGTCTGTGATGACGGGCGACTTGCCGAGAGGATGCACCTCGAGCAGTTCTTTGGGTGCCATTTGCTGAGCGTTGCGCTGGTACTTCTTCACCTCGTAGGGAAGGTTCAATTCTTCCTGTGTTTCTTTTTGATCGTTTCATTGGTCGTGAAAATGGTGAATCATACATACCAATAACCACAAGACACGCTGTGACCGCGAATTGTTCAAGTGGTGGACAATTATTGGTGATTCCGGGCGTGGGCGTGTTGTGAAAGTGTCGGTCATCTCCAGGGAAATATGGGATACGGAGCCTTGGTTGAGTGCTGGTGAAATCGAGATGGAAGTAGGGGAAAGGAAGGAACAAGAAGATATCAAATACTACGATTTAGCCTTCCGCCAAATCCCGTATCCCCACGCTAATGACGGGACAAACGATATGAATGAAGCAGATAGTTGTGCGAAGAAGTCTCCAGAAGTCTTGTGCGACAATCTAGCTGACGATCATGACAGCTAAATTGTAGCTAGATGGAAGCATTGCGTAGGTTTTGTTAACCAATTTGATCTACTTACTGGTGGAACTGATGGTGCTTGTCAGAATGATGGAAATGGGGGTTTGCAGTTATCTGGGATGTCCTACGTCGTTGACGCGTCGAGTCGGCCTCCAAACTCCGGACGGTCTTGTGATGGTGTCGTTGGCGTTCGCTTTGGTATGCTCAAGGATTGTTCATCATTCATTTCCGAGACAAATCATATAAAATGTGGGTGGAGAGGAGCTCAGCGGATGCCGCTACGAACATGGATTGAACGTATATTGAATGTTGGACGTCCTGGACATTTGGACGTTGACGTTGAAATTGAACCGAATTCGAAATTTCAAATTTCACACGGCGAGTCGTGACGCGTGACGTTGCGCAAAC
Organism: Psilocybe tampanensis; assembly: GCA_019904355.1. NCBI lineage: Eukaryota > Fungi > Basidiomycota > Agaricomycetes > Agaricales > Agrocybaceae > Psilocybe > Psilocybe tampanensis. The sequence goes on along the minus strand of JAHXRV010000177.1, from coordinate 13,133 downwards.
GTAACGGTGGCATTTGCCGTGATCCCTGATCATGTGGTTTGAATTTCTGACGAGCGCAGGAGCGAGACTGACCAAAGACTGACGGGAAAAGGTCTTTATACTACAATGACCCTTTAAATTTGGCGTTTACAAACATTTTAACCCTTGGTATCTTTCACTCTCCATCAACTCTCCATTTGAAGATTCGATACAAACGGACTTTCATTGAATAAATGGTGAAGGCCCCTTTGTCCAACCTCAGCGCCTGAAGTGGAAGCCGAAAAGTATCTAGAAAATTGTAGCGCCATTGACGTGCACATTGAGTACAAAGTGAAATAGGCCAAAGGGATATTGAATCTTCCCAATATATTTGAGACATCGTACTTGTGCACTATGTGGCATCCAGCTGCCAGTGTTCTTTCGCCGAGCCATGGGTTAAGCGCGCAGGACGTTTGATATCCCTGTTTCTTTGGCCTCATTGCGTCCCATTCAAGTTATAAACAAAACGGCATGTGGGATCTCTTAATGACTCAAAGCTTCTTCAAGTTATCCGGCTGGGTTCTCTGCAATGGCGTTTTGTAATGTTACATCTGGTCCTTTGTTGATTATAAGTCATACCAAAACCCGATTCAAAGCTCAAAAACATATATAAGCCGTGTGCCAGGATAATACAGCAAATCAATACTAGCTCTCAGATGAAGAAGCACGCAAGCGCAGCGACCAAGAGATTATTAGGTATAGATGTATTCGGTGAGTGCCTGGTAGAACGCTCGAGAAGCGTCCCGCATTGACTTCTCTGCTTTTAATTCCATCAGCTACGATTAGGTTACTCGTCTGGCAACGTTTTCGCCATTCTTTCCCCTCGGACAAACAATCTGTAACGCCCGTGCATTATTCACCCAAAATATCATGTCTGACGCGACCACCGTACCTCCCCGCCGGGATGAAGATACTCTCCGCATCCTACACCTCCGGTCCATATTATGGAACAAGATAACATTCGATGTGGCTTGGAAACGTACGATTGGACTTTCAGCCGCCGGTCAGGAGCTCTCCTTGAAGGAGGAAGCTCACAACAACATCACCGACCCCATGTCGATCAGAGTCTCTTGTGGTAATCTCGTACAAAATCGCAATACCATATGGGAGACCAAGCACCGAGTTCACCAGCTTGGTCTCATCATCTACGGTGGAAAACGCAATGTTGGGTGTCTCGAGACGCTATGGAGAATACAGCAGCACGACATCGAATACCATTTCAAACATTCCCGACATCTTCTCCACCTGATCCTTTGTTCAATGTGGCTCATGCTTTCAACGAAAGAAGACCAAGACACCTTGAGTCGTGGCACCGGGAACCAGCCGAGGCCTCCCCAAGCGATCAAAAGGATAAGGACCAGTTTTCGATCGGCTGGAAGAACATCAGCTTTACAGTCCGCAGTCCGATCATAGAATTTCTTTCCGGAAGCGACGATGGCACGCCAAACCTCCGACAGGTGCTTAGGATCAACACGATAGACGGCTTGTATCATCGCTTTAGACTTGAAAGGCCAGCTCATCCCCGTTCCCTTGCCTTTGGCAAACTTCCAGTTTGGGATAACATGAACATTTCCTAGGACAGTCTCGTCGAGATACACCTGGAAAGATTTACAGCAGGTGTCCGTGTTCGTGCGCTTCAAGAAATGCCTCGAGGCTCGTCTCACCAATTGTGTCCTCATGTGCGACGGCGACGAGAACCGCGATTTGAGGCTTTGAGCGACGTCCCCGCCACATTTTCCACTGTACTGAATCAGTCATCATAATCTTTATTATCGTCTACTATCCTCAACGTTCAATGCATTTATTTAGTTCGAATAGAAAAATCCGCCTCTCGCTTCGTTATCATTGGGTTTTCCAATTCTAGCCGGCGTGTATAGTTTGCCTTGTGGAAATGGCATTCTAAAAGTGCGTTCACATCCAACGTAGTGATGAGTCTGGCATTCCATGGTCTACTGAATCCTGCCCTCACGAGAGTACTTAGTACTTGCTTTACCTTATCGACATTCACATATCTGACTACTGCTTCCCGAGTCCATCCTGACGCCCCCAACTCAACCATCATAAGCCGGGGAAGGCACATCATTCCGAGCTGCAACTAAATTATCGGAGTATCGTTCCGAGCCAAAGGATGAAGTCCCTCGATTGTAGATCGCATAAACACGTTTTACCCTCGGAGTCCCGCTCGACTGAGGTTCTTCGAACTTAGCGCTCGTGGGTGAGATCGTTGCTGCACCTGATGCCGGAGGTTCCTCGGAGATGGGAGACGAGCAATCGAAGGTTCCGAGACTCTGATGGTCCTGACGGTAGCCTGACGAAGAAGGAGGATTGAAGGCACCGGGACCGTGACGTGGATGGGTGACGAGTTTTGTTGGCAACTGTCCGGCGGGGCGGTATGTAAAGAATGCTTGATCTACTGGGGAAGCCGTGTAAGACGTCCGATTCTCATCGCTCGCCTGGTAGAAACTGGGTGTCTGTGGGACAGAAGAGGAGGGTTCTTGGTTGATAATAAACGGCTTAGATTCGGTGTTGGCCTGTCTTTGAGCTTTCCGTTTTTCTGATCGCCGAAAAATCGACAGTATCATCAGAACAACCAAAACAATCGCTCCCCCTACAGCAGCTATGTAGCAGTGAGTCTACTTATCAGTTTGCGTGAAAGCCTGAGATACAACCCATGGAGACGCACCTCCTACTATCGCCGCAAGTGGGATGACAGTTTTTCTTCTTGTAGTCTGAGAGGTGTCGTTTGTGGGATGAGCAGCAGGTACACTTCCAGCGGTACTTTCCCTCCCGAGGTTGGTAGATTGAGCGACGAGCCCATTTGTAGATGTAACACTGCTCGCTGTGTTTGGGTTTCCGCTGGGAGAAATTATTGGAGATGTGATATTTACTCTATATTTAGGACGATACTTATGAATGAGCAGTGCTAACACGATTTCAAAATGACGCACACAAAACGATCGACCTCGCAAACGTTCGGGAAGGAGGCGTCAACGACTCTGATCTCCAAAATATGGTTTCCTGGCGCGAGGTTGTTTTGTGAATAAAGAAGTATCGGTACGTCGTCGGCAGGTGCATGTGAATTGACCGTCGCCATTGGGTGACCATCGAGGCGGATTGCACATGGACCGTGAAATGGGCCTTGGTTTCCCCAGTACTCGATTGCGTTCTAGAGGAAAAGATGCCATATCAATTATCCATTTTGATTGTTAAACTTATGCCGCATCGTGGCCTTGAACTCACACCGTAGAATATCAAGGTCGCAGTCGCATTTTGTAGACTTGAGAACGTGTCGGTATTATTGAATAGCTGGAAACTCGAATTCACGTTCGCTGCGTCGATGTGCCATTGTGTGAAAACCCGCAGGTACTAAGGGATTTAGATCGGAGGACAACAACTCACTGTGCACCGTCCATTGGCCTGCGGGGACGTAAGTGATATTTGGATTACCGTCGTCGATTGATATTGAGCTCTGAGTACTGGCCATGCTTTTGAGAGGGATTGGATCGACCTTGAGTGTTAGCTTGATCCAGAGGACAGGCACCACGGGGGTGATGATGGCGTATACCAGATCGACAGGGCCCTTATACCCAGGGTCTGGTGGAGCTATATGGCGAATTCGAGGCGTCACCTTCTGTTTCTTTCATTTGAATTGGTTCATCGCCTTATTAGAGTATGGCCGTCTTATGTGCATGCCTAAGATTAGAGTCGAACTTGAACTTATGATGTATCAGACAGAAGACTGTGAAGTTATGATGGGGATTCACGTACCCGCACAGCTTCCCAGGCTCCAACTGGCGAACTACATAAAGTAGACGTATGAATCGCATGTTGTCGGCGATATGAGGGTCTCCTCTGAGTAAAAAAAAAAAAAAGATGTGTTGTCCAAGCGCGAAGTTCGAACGAGGAAGGCGGATAAATATTATAATTGCATTGCGATTGGTATACTAAGAGCAACACGGATTTAAATTTAAGAGTCGGTCAATACTAAAGGAAGGATATAGTTGTATTATACAACATACTAAGAACGTCGAAGTAAAGGTACCTCATTCGAAGCAGATTAATCAAGCACAGGAAAGCGATAAAAAAGATATAAGATTAGTTTCATCCATCGTATGCTGGGGGTGGGGCATCATTTGCGGGTGATTCAGGGGTCATGATGATGGGTTGGCGTGGTACTGAGGGCTCAGCCGACGAGGATGATCCCTGATTGCCGTTGAGTCTCCTCAGGGAAGCAGCGCCTTTCTCGGGTGGGTATTCCGAAGGCATCGAACTACTCGTCGACGATGACACAAGAGAAAGAGGTCCCACACTCGGTCGCGGTCCATCCTGCATAGGCGTCGATAAAGACGATTGGCTGTGGGCGTAAGACGAGAGGGGCTGTACTCCTGCTAGCGGTGGCGGGCTGAGCGTGACTTGTGGGATAGTAGGACCGGCGTTGAGTGTGGGGTTGTACGTTGAAGGCTGGATCACATTGGTAGAGGGTGCGAACGACGCTGGGCGGTTATACTCTGTCTGATAAAAGCTAGGCGACTGTGGGGCTGGGGAAGCAGGCTCGTCGCCCAGGAGGAGAGGTTTGGAGGAATGCGCGCGGTGGGCTGCACTGATCTTTCTGGACCGGATATACAGCCACAGCCCTAGGAGAAAGACACACAAGGCGACCCCTCCTGCAACGCCAGCTGAAAAGAAACGAAGAAAAAAGTCAGGTTTGTTGGATCACCAGAACACCGCTTAGACACGTACCTGCGATGGCGGCTACAGGAGTGCTACTCTTCCCCCCTCCGTTTCCCCCGTTGTTCCCTCCATTCGCGTTGCTGCCCCCCGTGGCTCCGGTTGCGCTCGTTTGACTGCCGCTCCCACTGGCAGTTGGTGTTGTAGTCGTGATATTTGCCCTATTTTTCGGAGAATGTCGTCAGAGGGCTGAACGAAATCGTGAGCAGACATTCTCTTACACGAAACGGTCAATTTCGCAAATATTCGAGCCTGTGGGTGTAGCAACCTTCACTTCCAGAACATGATCACCCAATGTCAGATCATTTTTCGAATACAGGAGAATAGGGACATCGTCGACGGTTGCATAAGAGTTGACGGTGGCCATTTGCTTGCCGTCAACACTGACAGTGCAAGGACCGTGGGCGGGACCTTGGTTTCCCCAGTAGTCGATGGTATTCTGGAACGAGTGAGCAAAGTCAGTCGCCGATTTACGTCTGGTAATTTTGTAATGCCTCACCCCATAGAACTTGACGGTCGCAGTTGCGTTGAGGATGCCCGTGAAGGTATCCGTGTTACCGTACAAATGGAAGATTGGTTCGACGTTGGCTATACGAATGTTAATTTGAAGAAAGACATTTTCGGGGAAAGCAAAACGCACTGTGAACCGTCCACTGTCCTGTTGGAACGTAGGTCACATTTGCATCCGTATCATCGATCGAAGTCGACTTCAAGACCTGTGTAGACATTGCAGCTGAAGTTCAACTTTGGGTCCTCGTCGCGTCGTGTGGATGGCCCTCTCGGTGGAACGTTGAACGACTTGGCGAACACAAAATCCCGCCAGGGAAGAAAAGCGGGGGACGAGAAAGGGAGAACGTAAACATGAGGTGAGACCTCATTACCTATATACTTCAGTCCAGGTCCTGTTGACCCTGAAAACACGTTCTAAACCCACTTTTGAAGGTTGACGTTGAATTCAATTCAGGAAATCCGGCTGGACGAATGGTCTGCGGTCTGTGCGCCGTCTCCCGTGCCGATAGAGCGGTGTGCCCCGGCCATCAATTTACATTCCAAACTGGAGCATGAGGCTGTGCAATCAGTGAGGATGATCACAAAACCACGGACGCATTTTGACTCCGCCACAGAGTCGGAAACATCTTTTCTGAGAGTATGGACTTACAATGCATTTTTTTTTGTTCATCTGCGATGCGCATGTCGGCACTGAATGGGCCACAAAAGGGTCACGACGAACTACACGCTCTCAGTCTGTTGGATGAGCCATTTCCTCGGAATTTTCAGGAATTTTCCTTATTTTGAAAGCAAACTGGCCTTACAATTTGCAAACGATTGGGTGAAGCTGTAAAAGCGATCTCTAAGGAGAGGGTCATATCTAGTGTGTGATCATAAAACGAATTTTGGTAGAGTCCCAAGTTGGTCCTGATTTGGTTACATGCAGTATAAAAAAGGAAATGTGGCACAAGAGAGTATCACAACGAAGTTGATCAACAATGCGTACTTCCAAAAACATGCACAATGCTTCAACACAGGCTCATTGATCATTGTCTGTATATGATGGCCCTGTGCCACATCTTGGAGAACCAAGATATAAGGCTGGGGCTCTTCCAGAATATCGTTCATACTCTCCCTCTTACCCCACACCACCACGTCGAAAACTTACTCTACAATGCCACCCCGCACTCCAACACGCCGAGTCCAGCAGCCGCTCCGCGTCCACCTCTTGGCGCGCTCCTACGATACCTTACAGTTCCACGCCGACAAACGCGCCTTCAGCGACCCAGGGAGCAACGAAGAAGTTACCTCGGTCAGTCTTGACCTCAATCAAACCTTCGACGGTGAAGGCCCAACCACGCCATTCCCTCTCCGTTTCCGAATCACACGCTGGGAGTCTGAACCGTTCGTCACTCGCTATCATGACAAAACATATGTACCGGGGAAAAAGAGCCACAGTTTGCAGCGGCTCGAGGTTCCGGTTTATGATGCTTGTACTCGGGCAATCACTGGGACGAAGGATGTTACTTGTGCGAAGGCGTGCTGGGCAATTGACCATGCGCCGTCGAGTCCGCGATCCGACACTAAAAAGGTGATCCACAGAGACGGACAGATCCAACTCTATGCAGAGGACTCGGACAGTGGAACTCCAACCGTGAGGTGCCGCTATGTCGACGATTTCATTAAGAGACTCGGGTAAGTCCCTTCTCATATATGCATTATTAGATGGCTTATCGGACAATGGTTCGTACAGGGGCGACCAGTACATGCTGTCTATTCCCCAACAAATCGACCTTCGTTCGATCAACTACATGATGGAGATATCAGCCTGCAAGAAGACACACGTTCTCGTCATGGACCTCACGGTAAGCAGTTTTTTCCATCTCATCAATCGTTCCATTCCAATTTCCGAACATCACCCTCGATACTCCAAACAGGCGCCTGATAATTCGCATGCTCTCAAGTTCACACTCACGTTGCCCGTCGAAGATATCCAAGCCGAAGGAACGCTGGAGATCCGTTCGCGTGGGTTGGATTACCCCGTATCGCATTTCCCTCATCTTCGAGGGATGATATTAGCGTTGTGGCTGGTACACTCTGGCGAGGAATCGACGTATTTCGAGAAATGGAAACAGGATGATCCAAAAAGCTGCGAAATTTGAAGAGGCTAGACGAGTGTATGATATTAAAATTAAATAGTTTGAATTTGAATACTTTTTTGTCCACTACGATTTCCCTATCTTCTTTCTTGCAGTCGTTGTCCAGGTCGAACTTAAGAAGCTATGACTGTCCATCGGGAAATTCCGCGCATCATGTGAAAAAACTCCGTAGGGCCGGCCTTTGTGACCGGCAATTGCCCACGACCTCGCAAGTGTCATTCTTCTCACTTTTTGCTTGCATTTATTCCAAATTTATTCAATAAAAATGTGTAGGAGAGCGGTCCCATAGGGATACCATTGTCGACTCGGACAAAGAGCAGGGAGCGAGGCAAGAGCGAGGCGGCAAAGTCCGACAAATGACACGAAATACTTGGGACAAATTTGAGTATGTTTTACACTGACTGCACGAACTGGTGGAGAACCTGTAATTACCCAATACTCGTAATATATAATCAACACATAACGCCATGATTGTGGATCGACCTGCGAAATCTGGCACACTTTGCTACGAAGAAGTCGGAAGAACCCTACAACCTAAAGGTCGTGGGAATTAGTGTCACATTTGTCACATTTGTCACTTCTCCTTTGTAGGTGGTTCAACGTGGTTTCCTCATGATCACAAGTCCCTCCCCCCCCAAGTTCCCCAAGTGTTCCTCAGAATTACAACAGAAATATGATGCCCATCCTCAGCTTTGATTCTGTACGTGAAAATTTTCCTCTTCAAGCGCCCACCTAAGGCACTTATTCGATTGTATTCTTTAGTTGGCAAAACCGCCGATATCGATATTGAACGACGACGTCCTCCTCGATCTTTTTACATTTGTAGTCTTTGGGAACTTTGATGGGAAAATGGAGGATTATCGAGACATCTTGTCTATATCACAGGTTTGCCGACGCTGGAGACGCATTGTCTTGGATGCCCCGAGTCTATGGAGTCAAATCAACCTTCACGCGTTAGTGGTCAAATCGAACAATTGGCGGGAGGAAGTACTGCGAAGGACAAAACAATCACCTTTAGAACTCTACGGTGACCAATTCAACTACCCCGGGATTCTCCCCTTTTGCAACTCAGTGCTCAGCACTCAGTGGCCAAGGATACGAAAGGTGGACCTTGATTTTTCGAGATCTGACTTCAGATCGGATGCCAGCGCAAATGCGGAATTTGATGAGCTTTGCAGAATATTCAGCCAACCTGCTCCGAAGCTTTCCTCTTTCAGCGTCTGGTTCTCTGATGATCGCAATGGGCCTCCATACTGGGACAGTCAACTTTTCAAACCTCATTCCGTTCCGCTATTCCCGCGGAGGGAAGCACCGCTCCTGTCTTTTTTCCACAGCAACCTGTTCTGTCCATCCTTGGATGCTCGGTGGTCTTTCAATCGACTCACAAACCTTTCCATTCTATTTCCCCGCACCGTCCAGGAATTCTTTCAACTCCTCGCAAGTACACCATTGTTGGTGGAATTGCACCTCAAATGCCCCAATTGTAACTACATCGCAACGCGACCAGCCCAGTCACTGCCCTATGTCGCCCCCTTTCATCTCAAATATATTTCGATCAGGATTCACCGTCGCTCGGTTCTGACGTTCATTCGCATATTAGATCATATACAACCACGCCAGCGATTCGCCCTCCTCTTTTATTGCACTATCCGTACACTACGCCGTCTCATCCCGGTGGACATCTCAGACACGGAGGCATATCAACGGGTATTGAAAACATTCACCACTAGCGCTTTTTCAAATACAATTCAGGATCCCCTTGCGACTACAATACGGGTATCCGTTAAGAGGTTCGAAATCCGGACACGCCCTCACTGGCCCGATATCCGATCCGAGGAACCACCTTATAATTGCCTTTTCATCTTTTCGGTAGATTTCACCTCCAACGACTCGCTATCCGACACTGGTATTTCCGGACTCCTTCAGCTACTTGGGTCCTGTGACTTCAGTCAAATACGGGCATTGACTTTAACGGGAGATTTGCGCTTTGCGTCGTACACCGATGTCGACCAACGAACACGGTTTTACAGGAGGTTCAGCTCTGTGGAACGGTTGACCATCCAGAATATGGACGTTCTACGCCAGTTCACCCATCTCGACCTCTCTGCCGTATTGCCCTGCCTCAAGGTACTTGTATTCCTCTGGACGCCCACTTACCAAGACAGCACTGAGATACTGGCGGTCATGAAAAATTGGACACCCAACACATCAAAATCTTTGAAACTTGTCCACGTTTTCGGCCGCAATGAAGTTAACGGATTATCTGGAGTCGATCTCTCGTACCTTGATGAAGTCATCGGGCTCCGTATAACTTGGAACATCGGAGGCAATGATTATGAATATACCTGTGGGACTGGGAACGCAGAGGTTATCGATTTTTCATCTCAACCACCCCCGATTCTTGGTATTTCAGTCATTCCACGCCGGTCAGCGTAGATTTTAAGCCGATCCACGTCGATTCCTCACAGTAAACATGAATAAATATGTTGCTTTCGGTCAGCCGATCTCGCTCGTCTGTACACTCCGAATCCTATCGTGCGTAGGCACGAGTGGTGGGAACGAAACAAGAAAAAGGACATCATTCTCGTCGGGTCTTGAAACATTGTAATACATTCCAGGCAATCCAAATCAAAGCATATAACGGTACAACAACACTACCATTTAACGAAATTGTTCGACGGAGAACTTAAAGTTATCAACTGTAAACGAAATCAAGTTGTAAGGGTTTGACATGAGTTTTGAACGATTCTGTGCCGCTTGCGTTATCCGCATAGTGCTCATGCGGTTTGGGCTCATCTTGGCAACGACACGAAGCGGTAAAGAATCCTGTTCAATGAATTCGGCAAGTCTGACAACGGTTTCATTTGTCATAGTCGTAGTCATCTGAGCTTGTGCAAGTGGTGCAGCAGCTGAATAACTGATGATTAGTCGGTCAAGCTTCTTGAGGAATGGTCCGGTAGGTCCTGAAAGGGCGTTATGGAAGGCGTTGGCAATGGTCTCCCAGCAATAAGCTGTGAGCCTAAGTCCATAGGCCGGGTGTTCGAATATAATCTCGCGGAGATTAGGAAAGAGAATTTGTCCTCCTAAAACATCGCATGGCCGACCATAATGATTCAAAATGCCCTCCCACAGTTCGGGTGTAAAGCTCTTTCGCAATATAATGCTGGTCAACGTAGAAGGGAGGGTGTGTAAGATCTCGAGGGTGTGAGAGACCGATAAGCTTGGAATTTCCAGGGTAAGAGTGGAGAGTGGAGGCGATGAGCTCTGGACAAACTGAACCAGACAAGATACGATCTCCGAGGATTCCTTTTGTGCTGAAGTGACGCCTTGGAGGTCGACAGTCAGATTGATTGAGATAAGAGAAGGCATAGCGATTTTGCGGAAGATTTCTAGGCCCTCGATGCTGGTTGTCTTGAATTTAATTGTGCGGAGTGATTTACGAGACCTGCGTGCGCCTGTACCATCAGTGAGAGGGCGTACTCTAGACTCGTATCCCCGCACGCCTAGTACTTCGAGACGTGCCAAAGAGGGAGCATTGGAGATAATGGTCAGAAGGTCCTCGGTGTTTATGGTTTTGGCGAATAAGGTTCTCAGGTCCTTCCATTTGACGCCTTGGATATAGCCAATGCTGGCGTTTATCAGCCTCAAGCTCACTGGGGAATGGTGATCAGAGAATAGCATCTGGTGTACCTGCCGACTCGGAACACGGAGAATGCTTTCTATACTGGACGAATCTGTTTCATGTATCCGCAGGACTTTCAGTTGAACTCCAGAACGAGAGTTGCCGACAGCGCTGGGGTCTTCTTGCGTTTTGATCCTTCCAAGCAAGTGTCGCGGAAGTTGGAGATCTAAAATCATCCATCGGTGATTATAGCGGTTGACAAGATCCATCACTTGAGATTGGTTTTCAAGCGTCGGACAGTCACTGCGCCCTGATATTTGACGATTTGAATTTTCAAAATATCGGAGGTGATGGCCAGGGTTGGAGTAGTGTTGATAGATTTGGATACAGAGTGGTAGGCACCCACTTCGTTTAAACCACGCTTCTGCGATTTCGTAGCCAGCCGAAGTCAGGAAGATCTTGGAGTCCAGCTGTATCGTGATAGAGGACCACAACTGCTGAGTTGACCAGGCGATGTCCCTCCACGCTTTACAGATTGCACCGAGCCGTAACGGGGGGAACTGAGGAGACGGTTTTGAGTACCCGTCAGCGGATTCTGGCCGACTCGGAAGGACGCTGCAAGAGGTAATGGAAAGCGTGAAGATACGGCATATAATCTCTGTGGGAAGGGTATTGAGGAGGGTGTCGTTCGCCTGATTGAGCTTTGACTTAAGTTGGCACTGCGTCGCCTTGAGGTCAGCGAGCCACTGTTGCGCGGTCGCCAGCTGTATCTCCACTTCTGAGAGGGTGCGACACGAAGAAATGTCCTGTGGAGCACGTTGGGGACGACAGCGGGGTTCGATCAAGCCACACCCGGTCTGGGAGGAAGTGTTGGATGGGTCCATGAGAGCGATGGTTGTTTGAAAGACTAGGAAAGCATGGCACTAGCAGGATGCACCGTAGACTATTTATATTGTATCAACGGAAAGATCTCACTTTCGCCAAGGTTTCGCGTGTCCAATTTAATTGTCTAAATTGGGAAAAGGTGGATGCTATTGTTTGTCTTGGGATCGGCGCACCAGATACCTTAACATGGGTTGGGAGTCATGCGACGAGATCTATCTATCCTGTGGCCCAACATCCACCACGGAAGTTATTGTCACGGCCATTTCCATGGTAACTGGACTTGCATTGGACGCTCAGATGCTGCAATTAGCAAGTCCCCAAATCTTTTGCGTGCGTCACTGTCAATGGCCACTGCACCTTATTATCAGAGTGAATCCCACCAAATCGAATTTTCGCGAAAGGCGTACTATCTGAAGAAGGGTCTGGCTATTATCATCTATGACTTCTCGACATTTGGTCGAAAAAACAAAAACAATACACGTTGATCAATGGACAATGCATTGTATCAATTGTTTATTTGTACTTGTAGGCGTTGGTCGAACTCCGACACAGAATCAGGAATACTACCGCCGACATTTACTATATTAGAGCCGATACTGCAGTTTCTGTGCACATTTAGGCGGTCCTTACCGACTCAAGGTTGTGCACGGATATGGTAGCTTACCCAGTGCACATGTGCACATCTCTACCCATCGTCCGGTTTTTGTAGCTGGGCGCCGTTCCGGGCAGGTTTCCGCCGTGATTCAGCGGCCGAAACCACATGCCGTCCACACTTCAAAATGTCGCAAATGGGTATCTGCGCCAATGGCACCGCCGCACCGCCGCTGCTCCTTTGCACCTCGCACGTCCTTGGCGCGTCCCGTTCTCTCCCTAATGGTTCTGCAGGTCTATATTCTTTAATCGGTATTAACATTGTAGACCATCATTTGAGTGTTACTGTATCAAATGAAGTGAGATTCATGCCAAATTCATGCAGATTATGTCCCGCCAGCGGCCAGCGGCCAGGCGCATCGCCCAGTGGCGATGTGCTCATACGCCACCAAGTTGACATATGTTTTACAGTTTGACTAGGCAAACCGTGGATGTGGATTCTGGGGCTCTATAGCTTGGGAACCCATAGGACAACAAGTCGCTTGGAGTATACACATACTGTATCCTAGTACAGTACTGCATCAAAACAGCGGAAATGCAAACTTTCACAAGGATTGGACGCTCCGACTCAGTTTATCGGT
>JAHXRV010000173.1:0-10357 GCA_019904355.1 Psilocybe tampanensis | reverse complement strand
ATTTATGCGTGAAACCTTAACCGCCACGCAAAATAATTTGAAATTCCAAGGAATTTGCGTATAACCTCTTTTCTCTCTTGCGTGAAACCTCAAATTCTCGAGACACATCCTCCAGCAACCGCTGAGTGACTTGTTCTTTCTAATTCTTTCTTCTAATAGTGGTTGTTTGTAAATGATTGTCAAAGACCCCACCGTGACCAACCACCAAACCCGAGCGCACCCGGCTTCGTTCCCTCTTCCATTCCACTACCATCACCTTCTTTTCCTCGTTGTATGCAGTCGTCGAGGATTGCTGGCACAGAATTGTCTCTGTGCGAGTGGTTTGCAATGGAGTTGATCCGTTTCCCGGTTTGTGGGAATCGCAATGAGCGATGCAAAACACCTCCTGTTCCAGCCTGTTATCATGTCTTTTCTTTTCAAGCTTTCGTTTCCCTTCCCCAGGTTCCCCTCGAAGTTCTCCCTGATTCTCAACAAAGGCCCCCTGGTATGTTATCTCTCTTACTATTCATTATTCTTTGCTGACTTATATCTACAGGAACACTTGCCCCTCCGCTCGTCTGCCCCCCCCCTCCAACTATTCCGACTCCTCTTCTTTGCTTGCAGTTGGATGATAGTGAGGTTGTGGATTATGTGGATGTTGTCGTGTTAGGGAGTGGGGCAGTAGAAATGTCATGGTTTTATAAGCCTTAACACTAGTAGATGATGAATGCCATTTTTTTCTCTCAAATTTTGTGGGTGATGAAATTACATAATCTGGAACATCAGCAAGATACCGGCCGAAATAGTCTGCCAAGGGAAGGACAGAATCGGCTGTGAGCTTTGTTTGCGCAAGAATGCGATGGCAGATTTGCGCTGGGCGTAGGTTTCACGCAAACTGACACACACTTACGTGGGACGCAAACCGTTGTTTTTACGACACATCTCTATTTCCTTACATCGTTTGAGGTCGGGACCCACGCATCGATATTTGCGGAATTCGGTCACCTGTGTACTTTGAGTGCTGGGTAACGCGGAAAGTCGATACGTCCCTTGCAACTGCATTGACTCAACAAAAGATGTTACACAAAATATCACTACTTCTGACATTTACCGTACATATAGCTCAACATGAATAGATGTATACCGGGAGACCAAAGTTTACAAATACTTTATCTACGGCTTCATGGCTTGCTGTGCCAGCCGGAGAAGACCTGAAGACCTACCCGTGGCAATGGCTGAAGTAGAAAACAAACGACTGATAAATAAATGGATATTTAGCAAAATCACGGACAGATGGAAAGTTGCAAAGGCACCAATTCACCTTTGACCAGAAGACTTCGGGATCAATGCTCTTGGGTTCGATTGCTCTTCCGCTTGAGCTTTCAATAATGCTTTCTTTGCCGCCCGCTCCTTCAGTGCGTTGCTACATGTAGGAAATGAACCAGAAAGTTGCATACACAACAACCGTATTATACACGTACATGTATTCTCGATTTCCAGGGGGGAATCGAGGCAACGGCCTATCTGCCAGCTCTGTTTTCCTGACCAAATCAAATGAGGCTATATCCACAGACGTGACACAAAAATATGTAGAAAGATGCACACACCCTAGCTTTCTCAGTATCTCTCTTCGAGCATTTCTATGGTGGGCGATGTCAAGAAATTGTGGATTCTTCCTGAACATGGCGTCCATTTGTGGCTGGTTTTCCGGTCTGAGAGCAGGCTTCTGGAGCCAGGTCACCATTTGGGAGAACAAGGGGATTCGATCGAATGCAGTAATCTATCACGTATTCTATCCAAGTGGCAAACCTCATGATTAGCCTGCTAGAAGTTTGACCACAGTTAGGGTCTAGTCGTGTTTCGATCACCGAGTCCAGAAATGCTGCTTTGGTTGGGAACCGGATGTTGTCTGGAAAAGGAGGCAACACAACAGAGCGACTGTAATCCGCGACGTTGACATTGAAGTCATCTTCAGGATGGATGATGATTATTTTCGGATGCTCTCCATAAAGCTCATAATCGGCAGAACATGTGTATGTGAGCGTACGCTCCAGGTAGATAGCGTTAGGATATATCCTTGAACGGGCCGGGTCCGCGAAGTCGATGCCTGTAAAAAGACGGAAAGGAAGGTCCGCGCCCAATATCAAGTCCTTAGCGCGCTCCATATGTTGCTTTGGAACGACGACCTGCAATGCAGAAGGTATCACTGGTACCCAATGAACAAATGCCAGAGCGTCTTCTCCGTGTACCAGGCATGGGATTCCAGCTTCACTTAGGACCTTCACTGTCCTCAGTCTCTGCTGTTGGGTTTCGGTAGTGTAGGGGCACTCGTCGCAGAATTCGTGCATATCCAAGGAGTGAGTGATCTGGAAGGAAGAGAAGAAAATTCAAGTTAGAGCGTTGTTCGCCCTCTCTTGAGCCGTGCGAATGTTTGCTGTGCTCCAAGTAAAAATGTTCAAATGTTCAATTGATGATTGATCAATCCGGATCGAACCACTGGAATCGCTACCAGTATGTGGGCGAGCGCCTGAGGTTCAAGTTTGTTTTAATTCTGTGGCAGTATTGTTTTATTTAATGAGCAAACATTAACTCAGAACGGATAGGAAAAGCGAAAGCATTTTGGCGCTTTCGTTGTGACTAGAGTGGCTTGCATAAGGAGAGTTGCCTTTTTTTGTCTAGACCTCTTCAATTGGATTCCTCGTCCTGACGACGTCGGACAAATACAATGGACTCGGTCAAATTTTGAAAGAGATTTACATATGTAGACCTCCCAAGTCCGTGAATCAAATAAATATGTGGCGTCGAGTTGCTGTCTTGGAAAAGGTTCTACATACGCTCTCTTGTTGGATCGCTGCTCTTGTCCTCAGGCTGGGGTCCCAGCTGTCCCAGGAGAAGAACAAGAGGTCGTTATTGGGTCTCCACCTCAACGTTTCGACGGCGATGCCGACTGAATACTGAGATAATTTGAGAAAAATTAAAATGACCTCGGGAGCGCGTCATGTCCTCCGCCAAGCCAGGCCGAGGCTTGTTTATTTGAAATTATTTGGCGGGCCGTGAATGTGTCACGTGCGTAATTGCCTTTCCTGCCATGAGTAATGTTCTGCAAACTCCAGAGGCGGGCTGTACTGCTTTTGCTTTGTTCCCCACATATCTCCCTCCTTCCTTCTGACTCCCATTAACCCCCCCCTTACATCCCTTCTTCATACTCCAGTGCAACCAGAGGCGGTGGATCCTATGTCGTTGTGCGGAACTTCGAGCAAAGGTGCTTCGTTCGGTCGAGGAAGACCGGTATGTTGACTTTCCGTCCTCGAGATTGTTCTAAGCATATTTACAGTCTTATTATCTGATTTTCTAGGTCCAGAGGAAGGTATGCCTATCACTCATTGACCCGTTCTCGCTGGGATAAACGAGGCGCTGAGTGTCGTAACAAAGGTTGTTGTCTGTGGCGATGGAGCATGTGGTACGTTTCTCCATCATCCACCTGTACCACGGTGTTGTAATCTTTCTTCATGCTGATCCATCGTTTTCGTTCAAAGGCAAAACATCTCTATTAAACGTTTTTACACGTGGATTCTTTACACAAGTCTAGTATGTTCCGACCATTATTATCGCACCGCGAGGTCATCCTGAGGTCCCATGGCAGTGAACCCACGGTCTTCGAAAATTACGTGCACGATATCTATGTCGACGAGCAGCTAGTAGAACTGAGCCTGTGGGATACAGCTGGTACGTCCTATCTCCTTCCGAATCATGTTGTACCATAACCTCTGATTACGAAGGAAATCTTTCCATCTTTCCTCCTTCCATATTTACCCTCGACCCACATCATGAATGTTTCGATTCCACTCCTTAGGTCAAGAAGAATTTGACAGACTACGGTCCCTATCATACGCGGAAACACATGTCATCATGATCTGTTTCTCTGTTGACAACCCAGTGTCATTAGAGAATGTTGAGTCCAAGGTGCGATTTCATATTTACCAGTGCATGTGCTTTCTATAACACTCTTGAAGTGGCTGGATGAAATTCTGGAATACTGTCCTGGGGTCAAGGTAATTCCCCCCCTCCTTTGTCTTTGAATCACAACAATGTCTCTGAACACAAAAACTACAGCTCGTTCTCGTTGGTTCGTCTCTGTGCCTGTAGGATCGTGTAGAAATTGACCTCTTTACAGCCCTAAAATGCGATCTACGAGATGACTCAGTGGTGAAAGAGAGGCTGAGACGATATGGGACACATACAGTTCAGTACGAGGAAGGACTATCGGTTGCCAGACGAATACGAGCGTCCCGGTACTTGGGTACGTCATACCTACACCTCTTTTTCTATAGCGACTCACAGTGCGGGCTGTGTGTTTTTCAGAATGCAGTTCCAAGCATAATCGAGGGGTGACTGAAGTCTTCTACGAGGCTGCGCGAGTGTCACTGAGTACGCGGACGAAAGGGTCAGGAGACGGCGGTTGCCTGGTGATGTAAGGGGATTCGGCATCGGGGATGTACCTTGCGATTATCTTCTTTTCCTTTCCCATCTCATTTTCTCTCTTCATTTCTCTTTCTCTTTCGTTGCGCGCAACGGATTGGCAACGGACCTTTTCTTTTTCTTTTTCTCTTTGGCCTTGTGGTCTGTGGATCGATTGATTGAACGTGGAGGGGACGTGTATCCCATCCGACACTATGCATACATGCGGCTTTGGACGACGATAGATTCTTGAACCCATACCCTTCCCCTTCCCATTTCACCTTTCCGTTTTGCTTTTGCTCTGAATTACATATACCCCTCCAAACCCAAATCTTAATCAGGCCTACGCCCACCCCATCCATCTTGCCGGCGGTGGCGGCGGCGAAGAGCAGCCACCGCCAGCAGGCCGACATCCAATTGCATGAAACTCCAACCAAACGATTACGATCACAGTTTGTGCGCACAATAAACTATCCTCCTCCTCCTCGTCCTCCTCCTTCCCTCCCATCCACACACCCCGAATGCATCTGACGGAAACCCCTGTACTTCCATTGTAATCTATTTTTCTTTTCTTTCTTTTCTTTCTTTGTCTATCTCTGTTGTTGGCACCGTGAAGGAATGGGAAATTCAACGTTCAACTCTGGGATTGTGGGTTTTTGCCTCAAGATCAAGCTGCGGCCCCGCGCCATAGTTTTCCAAGAACCCTTGCGTGCCCCTGCTTCTGACTTACGAAGCTCAACTTCAACGTCAACAGGCGCTACGAGCTTTTGTTTGTTTTTTTTTTTTTCCTTGGGTGTAAACTTGTTGCATAAAGTTTGTGCTCATGTTCTTTTTCTTTTTCTTCTTCTGCACACAGGTGGTTCTGCATGAGAAATTTACGACAAAGTGCCTTTTTTTTGTGCTTTCAAAGTCCAAATGTTTGTCGCTTGACAATGAAAGCATCGCCAGAATCAAGTTTCGACGTGCTCCTCTACTCAGAATCAACTATCAAGCAATACTACGACGTGCCTTTGCAATCTCTAACGACTGGGATGCAACATAGTATCCTTCCAACAAACTCTAGTTTCTTATAACCTGTTAAAATCTGTTCTAACTAATCATCGACGAGGTTAAGCCTTTCTAACACCAGGCGAATCTAAATCCATATCAGTGTCCAATGACAAGGCTGACGACGGTTCTGGAGACTTACTTCTCGTTGAGATGCCATTTGTACTCTTTCCCATAGCTTTTCAAGCAGGGCAGATGGTCGTCCCTTTCCCAGGTCTTCCCGCCGAGCTCTCTGAGATTCTGTGGGAGTCCCCAGATTTCCACGTTCCTCATCCCCTGTTTCCTCGCATAATCTACGAGCACGTCGACGAGCGAATGGAAATCCTCTTCCCCTGCTCGGACTCGTGTCACAAGAAGCACACGACTGCCGTCATCCTCATTACGGTCCACCGTCCAGCTGGCAAAAGCGTTTCCTCTTCGAATCCCCCAGTGTTTGAGGCCGAACTGTCCCCAGAAATGTCGAAGTCTCAAGATTTGGAAGTCGGCGAGGCCGTTGTCTGGCAGGAATGTGCAGACGTTTTCTGCATTCCGGTTATGATCACCGATATTTCGTGCCTTTTCGTCCATCTCGGACTTTATCATCGCTGCGTCGGCCTTCCACATCTCGTGGGTCGCGTCCAAGTCTAACCATTCCCATTCCTCCTTGTTTCCGTTTCCGTTTCCGTTTCCGTTTCCGTTGATGACGCCGTTCGCTGGTGATGTATTCACCTCCCAGGTTGTTGAAATCGGATCGACACAGACCCAGCCGTCCTCTCCAGGAAGCACACCGCATGCCCTGTACAGCTGGGGTCCCACATCGCTATACAGCACCGAGAACGCGGCGTCGCCTCCATGTCCCTCTATCTGTTTAGGACGTTCGCCCCATATTGTCACAGGGAACGAGGACACAGGCAACACATCTTGGGGCGCAAGCACCCAGTGGAGGAGACGCATCATGTGGCTTGCGTATCCTTTTTTGCGGTGTGCTGGGGAGGTGAAGACGGAGGCGATGCCGTAGCATGACGCTTTCCGACCTTGGGTGTTTGGAGGCTCAATCGCGTATCCCTCTCTTTTGAACCTGCCGTCGTTGAAGTTATCGTCGTCGCGTCATTGTGGTTACTTTAGAAACTCGGAAAAGTTGGAAAAGACTCACGTCTCGCAGGAACACACAAAGTCCGGTCCTGTTGGATCGCTTCTCTTCGCCAGGACCCTGAAACAAAAAAACAAAAAAAGATTGAATAATGATAAATTAGTCAATTAACAACCCTCTGCGTTTTGGATGATTTCCAGAGAGAGAGAAAAATTATTTCACCAGGTAGCTAACCGGCCTTCCCTCCCGACCTCGCTCATGTCCGTCTCCTTGTCCCTAGCCAAGTAGTCTTCGAGGGACCTTCCTCGACCCCACGCCTCCCATGTTCTCTTTCTGGAGAGCTCTATTTGTTCTGGGGTCGCCAGGAAGAGGGAAAGATCTGATAACGGAATTGTGGGAGAAGCAGTAGCAGAAGCAGAAGACATGGTGAATTGATATGACGAAGATCGCGATGGGGAGGAAGGGGGCCTTAGAGAACGTTAGGCTGGGATCTACGGGTGTCGAGCTTTATTCATGGGCCAAATGTGCGGCGAATGAGTCATGGGGGTTGTATTACTGCATGGGAGATGTTCTCAGCGAGTCTTGGCCATGGTATGAATCCGTGGGCCTCGTCTGATGGGAATCTTATCAGATCTTATCTTATCACCATTGATCTGACTTGTAGAAAGCGAAGCTCAACCATTGTATTATCCTCTGCTCAAGGGGATATTACGAGGCGCATATATCTTGGTTACTTTGTTGGGGGCTATAGGTGTTCATCTTAGTGGCCTTGTCGCACGGAACAATTTTCTGACTCTCAAACGGCCATCTCTTTCGCAAGTTTGGTGCTCACGAACTTCTGGGATTTGAGTTTCATTCATTTCATTTTGTTCGAGATGGTATTTGATACAGAATAATAGAAGACAGGAAGTTCAGAACCACAGACTCCAGAGAGATGAAATACAGAGAGAGAGAAGACGTCAACAACCAAGAGTCAATCTTGGGACCATGCCAGTCACAGAAGAGAGAAAATGAGCGAGGAGAGAAAGAGAAAGAGAAACAAAGCGAAGGATGGAAGGAAGAGAGTCCTTTGATATGATGGGGAATATGATTATGGAGAACTTCTTGGACCGAAAGATAAAAAGGATATCTGAGATGACGAAGATGGCGAAGAGCTTGGATTTGGAGTTTGATTATCGTGAGGCCGCAGGCGAATTGAGGAACAAATCGATGATGAGAGAGAAGAGAAAAAGGATTTGAAGAAAAGACAAGATCGAGGAACAAGAAAAGAAAGAAAAAAGATTTGGGATATATGATTATGAGAAGAAGAAAAAGAAAGGATTCAAAAGTGGACATGATGAGAGACATACAGGATCGAGAAAACGAAAGAAAAAGGAAAAGAAAAGAAGGAAACCAATAAATAGAAATAAATTAAGAGCGAAGAAAGAAGAAAAGCAGAAGACCACCGAGCGCAGAGCGCCAATCGGGCGGTGGGAGAGGGGGTCCGGAGAGGCCATCATCGGCGATTGACTCCAAACGATGGCCATGGGGCGACCCGATGGTGGTTGGGACAAGACAGGCGACCTGGAACTTAATAGAGATCGTCACCTCTAAAAAGTCCCAAGGTCGGTCCAAGTCGGACAAGACGGGTGGCTTGAGACTTACAGAGATCGTCACCTCTGTAAATCTCAAGTCACTCGTCAAAGTCCTAGACGCGGGTCTTGCGACTCTTGCCAACTGGTGAGTGGCGAGCCCCCTTCCCCCCTTTTTTTTGAGATGGCGACGCGAAAGCATCAAGCCATTGGTTTATGGATTTTCTGAATTTTTTTGTTGATGACGCGCCGGATGATGGAGCTGGGTTTGGTTTTGGTGTTTGAGAACCCGGTGACGAGGAGTGATGATGCATGATGACGGGCAAGGCTTGAAAGAGGTGTTTGCGTTTGGGTGTTGGCCATGTGGGCACCGTTGTCGCATCCTCTTGGGATTGGCGAGCCAGAATGTGAATTCGTCTCAAGCCGAGGATGTTATGGTTTCCGGGGGAGCAACGTTGCCAGATGGGCATCCAGTCACGGCGAGTAGCGTAAGACCCGGTGGGTTCATCGAATGTGGATAAGAAAGGTGGATGATAAAAAAAGAAAAAGAAAAAAGAAAAACAGCCCAAGAAAGAAAAAGAAAAGAAAGATATGATGGTGAAAGATGTTGAGACGTGAAAGATTAAGGGATCAGGAAATATGAAAGAGAAGGGAAATATGACAAGAAAGAATGAACAAATCGAGGTAAAAGTGCGAGAGGGAAACAAGAGAGAGAGAGGTCCAGAGGAAGACAGAAGATGCAGAGAGAGAAGACAGACAGATGCGAGAGAGAGAGACAAGCGAAAGATCCGTGGTGCGAGCCGAGAGAGAGAGCCAGAGACAAGAAACAGAGAAAGAGAGTACAGGAACAGAAAGCCAAAGACACAGGACGCGTACGAGAGAGAGAAAAGCGAGATAGCAGCGGAGTGACAGATCAACTGGCAGAATCGCTGAGGAGGCCGGGAATGCACAAAGCGCTTGCATCGTGGCCTGACAGTACGCAGCGTTGCAGAGCGCTTGGAGAACGCCGTTGTTCAAAAGATCAAGGGCACCGTCGGGGAAGGAGGGACGAACTCGGAGTCCGACTCAGAATCGCTCTCTGGGAAAACGAAATCGGAGTCGGAATCGGAGTCGCAAAGCTTCTTGAAAGCCTCGGCCAAGGTCTCGCCAAAGTCAAAGTCAACGTCCAGAAGAGAAAGACGACCCGAGGCGTCCGAGTTTCCGTTGATGCTCGCTCGGGACTCCGAGTTGAAGTAGTCATCGAGAACAGAATCAAGGTCTGACTTGGAGTATCTGTGAGTGCGACTGGGGCCAGGCTCGTTGTTGTTGGCGGTGGACAGGATCAAGACTTCGCTGCACTCCAACTTCTCAATCACAATGGGTGAATCACCGCTGGAGGGGGAAAGGACGGGCTCAGACTCTGATTCTCGGGTGACCATAGACCAAGAGTCGATGTCGGAGGAAGGGGTGGAGGGAGAGGAAACATCCTCGAGAGGTTCCTCTACCTCCACCAGCGCGCTAAACGTGTGGAAGTACGTGTACTTGATGAACCGTTTCCTCTTGGTGAACTTGACATCCGCACCGCCGTTGCGAATATCATACTTGCACACGGAACTGCATTGCCTTGGTCTCTGTCTCTGGTAGTTGCATGGAATCGTTCGCACGAGCGGCTTCGAAAGCGTGGACGCCGAGACTAGATGGGATTTAATAGATTAACTTTAGGCGAGTTCATACAATTGCGATGTTGACGTACCAGGTGCCTTAGCGTTTATTGTCCTCCTAACAGTGACCTCCACACGGGGCGACGAGCTCGCCTCAACTTGTTTAGCCCGAGAGGCAACGGTGGACTGGGTAGCCCGGGAAGCGACCTTCGCGGACGTGGTCACGCGAGGACTGGGCTTGGGTGGGGAAACATTGGCACGGAGAGTGGAAGTATTGGCCTGGGCGATTGCGCGAGGCGATGGTTGTTTGGCTGAATCGCCTTTGAGGTTCTGGACGCTGGACCTCGGCGGGGTGACTGTGGGCGGGGTGGAAAGAATGAGCTTGGGCGAGGAGCATGTCTGGTCACGTTCTGTACCTTGGACCTTGGGGACGGCGGGTAGTGGCAACGCCGTGGAGGACTCCTTGGATTCAAGTTCCCGTTTGACGCGAGAGGAGATCTCGATGACGTCCGAGTAGTCGTCAACAGGCTCCTCGACGTGGTACTTAGCACTCGACGTGCAGGGCACGGTCTTCTTCAAGAAGTTGAGGACTG
>JAHXRV010000167.1:0-27895 GCA_019904355.1 Psilocybe tampanensis | reverse complement strand
CTTATCTTTTGACCACAATACGTCATTGCACGCGCCATTCACACGCCTGCCACTTTCCCTGTAAATGACAGTTTTGGGGGTCAACCGACGAAAATATTCGTAGGAGATCTCAGAGAGCTTATAAAAATATAGAACTTGATAATCTCACTCTCAAGACATATGACTAGTGATACTGACATTTTATTGGAGATATAATCATGTACAATCGACGTATTTTAACAAATCATTGTGAAACTGCCACTTTCAGGGTCACGTACAGTACTCTTTTTAGGCAAAACCGGGTCGATTGCCGGCACGGGTGCAAATCTGTTGGCCGCGCCAACGACTCGGCTTGGACACACACCACCATCACGAATCCAACTAAAATCATTTGAGATCCTCACCCACAGACAGTCGACGGGGGACACGGAATTTGGCAGTCTTCTCGTCCTTGGTCCCAGGGATCCATGATACATACTACACAGTTTGTGTGTACCTAGTGGGTTCAGCACACCTGTAAGTAGACATGTTCACATGGGGAACGCTGATACTCGGGCGTATGTCTAAAAACGGGCACGATTCTTTTTTTGAACAGGTGAACAGCTGGTGATGGGCTGGATTTCTTGGATGCCAATGGGATTGTCGCCGCCTGTCGGTTCACATGGACAATAATGGACCGTGGCATTTCGATTGGAGCGACCGCTGCAAAACGGGAAAAGGATTATGGTGGAACGCGGAGATGTCAGGATCCATCATCTTCGTGGCACATCTCTTTCTCTTGAACTCCCCTCACTCATCACGAGAAACTGTGTTGTTCGTATCCATTCGATCTGATACGCCGACGGACGGGGAACAAACCGGGGGGGATTTGGATGCCGCGCATAGGTATGGACACAGTGCGGACTGAGGGAACAGCCATGTCTCCCCAGTTGCTGTTAGTTGGGATATACTTGTCCTGATAGAAGCCATCTCATGTACATCGCTCAACAGTTCATTTCAATTGATTCAAAATAGAAGACGACCACAACCAAACCAAACTTGGACCGGCCGTGGAACCGGAAAACCGTGGATCGCGCTTTTCCCTTTCCTTTCCATCTACTCTCGACTTTCTCGCGTTCTTGGGTTCTTTTCTTTCCATTACGATACTCTTCCTTTCCCCCCACTCTCCGAAGAGAAAGGACTGGCTCTGCACCTTCCGCGGATGTGATTATGCCTTCGACTTTGCGTTCGATACGACTTGGAATGAAACTTGCGTTTGGACGATCTATGGCTAGAGTGGTGGTGGTGGTGTTAGCGGTTTTCGGGGAGCGGGTTCTCGGACAGGATCAGGTACGTAGATTCACTTTATGAAATCTTTATGAAATAAAAAAGCCGTCCTAATATCCCACCCCTTTTCCTTCCTTCACCTACCCCCTCATTTTGCTTTAATGGACGTTATCCTGAATCCTTCCTATCTATCTATCTTATAGATAGGAAGATACGACATCGTAACTACCACGACGCCCTTCACGTACAAGGACATCTTGTATTAATCATGTTGTAACAGCTGAAAGGCCATGACGGCCAGAGTTCATGTGAAATGAAAGATTCGGTGCACGCTGCGTGTAGCACGTCGCCTGCCCCTCCGTTGGGTGCGTCCTTGACTAACTTCTACCCCAGATTTCCAATTCTAATCCTTCGTTACTCTAGACGCGACTCCAACCCCTACTGTGTGTACTTGGTGAGTGGAAATGAGAAGCGAAAGATATACGCATCATCCCTCTGACGTCTTAAACAGTAACAACGTATTCTTCAACCTCTGGTCGGCATGCTCCTTCGCATCAGGGAACAACACCCTACCCGTCTTCACCTCCTGGCTCTCCACATGCACTAACAGCTCAATCGATCTAACCAAGAGCGACGCCATGACGCACCAACTTGGTGGCTTGATGGGGGTGGACATGCCACAGTGGGCCATGATCGCTGTACCGGGGAACACGTCGTTTGATTTGCAGAGAGCTGTTGTATGTACGTCGCCTTTTTCTCTTATATTTCGCCTGTACGCGGACATCCTACTAATTAATCTTCAATATGTATAGTACAATCACCGCAGGATTCATCATGGTCCATCCTCCAAATAAGCCTACCCATCGTCACCCTCCTCTCCGGTATCATGTTCACACTGCTCTTCGTCAAAATGGCACAAAGGAAATCAAACCTCCCCCGTCTGAGTGTGAATTTGGGGATGGGGACGTTCTCGTTACCGAACGTGTTCCACCGCCGCAGGAGGGTGAAGCGGGTGCCTCAGTCGGAAAATTGGGTTATTGACGGGGAGGGTGCTGGTGGGAGGGTTGGTAGGGGTCAGGTCGCCGGGGGAAACGCTGGTGGGATGTATACTGCGCTCGGACAGGCGCATGTACATGCCAGTGGACATGCGCAGCCGCGCGTTCAGACGCCTGTTCCAGGGAATGTGAACGTGAGTGGGGGTGGAAGTAACATGGTGCGCCCGCCTTCACCGCCGGAAACCCCCAATCGGGATAGGGAGAGGCAGAGGGAAATGGAACGACAGAGGGAGAGAGAAAGGGAGAGGGAGAGTACGATCCCTGGACATCCGTCGGTCTACTCGGACCAGACACCAAGGGCGAGCGTCATGCATGATCAGCCCACAAATACCATTCGTAGCCAGGTCTATCCATTCGGACCACATGCTCAAGTGCGAAACCAACAACCTCATTTGTATGGAACTTCCGGGCCCGGTTTGGGTCCGACTCAACCCCAACGACCGTTGGGCGCATTACCTCCTGGGTCGTCTTCCGATCCATTTTCGTACTCTGGGACGTCTACGCCACATACGAAGGGCTCGATCAATATCAGGTTGCCGAATATCAATCCATTTCGGAGGAAGCCTGTTGCTGTGGTGCCTGTAGAGCCATCTGCAGGCTTTAGGATCGACGGGTCTTCGGAGGGCTCGGTGTCGGCGAGGGAGTCGACGGTTGTCAGTGGTCCTGGTACTGATGCGGGGAGGAATTCGAATCTCGACTTTGCTGCGATCCAGGAGGAGGACGATGGGAGGGAGAGTCAGATCGGGCCTGAGAGCGAAGATAATTATTATGATGCGGACGAGGATGAAGGGACGAATTTGATGACGGACGATCAGAGGAGGGATAGCGCGTTGGATAGGGCGACGACGATCACGAGTGGGACGAGGAGTACACACGGGACGTCGATCGATTCGAGGGTTAGAATTGTTTCACCAACTGCGAGTACGATTTCACCAAGGAGTACTATGGCGCAGCAGCCTCCTCCTTCTCCTTCGCAAAATAACGTGAGTACAGATCAACTGATGTCGTGGGTGCTCACTTGTACTCATGAATTTCTGTAGTCGCGACATATTCCGCTGCCACCTGTGCCTCAGGTACCTCCGCCGTTACCTCTACCACCAAGGTCGAGTACCAGGACGGGGATACAAATAACAGGCGCCGTCCCGTCAAGCAGCCGGATTACGATGATGTCACCCATCCTCGAAAATCAACTCTCCGCCGGCCCAGGGAGAAGTGGATTTTCGTCGATATACCCCTCGAGTCCAAGTGCGAGTGTGCTGAGCGCGTCGTCGGAAACGCGACCGGTGCCTACACGCAGCGCCAGTGGGGACTCGATGAACTCGATGGAGCATCCGAGGCCGCTTCCGTCCCCTGGGATGAATCCTGCCGCAGATGGTGCATCGTCGCATCAGAGGAAGATGTCGAGCGAGTCGTTGAGAAGTCGAGGGCCGTTGCCTGAGCCACCTGCACCGACGGTGTTGGGGAATAGGGCGATGACCACTTCGCCGCCTCCGATTCTTTCGGGGTCTCGGTCCCCTGGACTGCCTGGGTATGGCCAGCAACAGCAGCAACCCAATCAGCAACAGCATGTACGCTCAGGCTCGAATCAATCCCAGACAAGGTTCGAGGAACTGTTTGATCCATATGCGCCGGCACAGAGGAGCTTGTCGTTGGACGATGAGTCGGGAAGCTTTTACATGCCTGAGGCCGTAGAGAGGAGCGGGACGCCGTCGTCGAGAACAGATCCAGCTGTGTACTTTCCAGGACCAGTGAGAGGAGCCGGTTATGGGGGAGTGTGATGATGATAACTACGAGCACGTCGTTCAGCGCTTAAGCTTACCGTTTTTGCTATACATTTTTTGAATGACCCAACATCGAAAACACAGGATTTTCAAGGAGACGCGAGAAAGCTGCGATAGTAAATTTGGAGGTCTACGGAGCGTCCAACTGGAGTGTCAAGCAAACAGCTTGCAGAAAGCCTCAGCCTTCTGTTATGTGGATTACGTAATTAAAGGTTAAATTTAACGAGCATCCCTTTTTTGGAATGTCGTGGAACCGTCTCGAATGATCGTGAAAAATTAAAAAAGGGAATATTTGGGGCTGTTCAAAATCTTTTTGATCAGTGCTTAGACTCGCCCTTAGATCGTTTCTTTTCTTTCATCTCTACTCTATCATGGCCGTCGTTGGAATTGACTTTGGTACTCTTCACTCAAAGGTACGTTTCTCTTTTCACTTTTGTCTTCTCTAGAGCTCATATTTGCCAATATTCCAGATCGGAGTCGCTAGACATCGCGGAATCGATATTATCACCAATGAAGTCTCGAATCGTGCCACCCCGTATGTCTCTGAGCCTCCGATGGTCCTTATCGTATTCTTATGAGCCTTTCTACAGTTCCCTAGTCGCGTTCGGGCCCAAGCAGCGCCATATCGGCGAGGCTGCAAAGACCCAGGAGACCTCCAACTTCAAAAACACCATCGGTTCCCTCAAACGACTCATCGGAAGGACCCTCAACGATCCTCAGGTGCAGGATGTTGAGAAGAAATTCATGAATACCAAACTTGTTGACATCAACGGGACAGTTGGTGCTGAGGTACGTTCTCCCTTTCTCGATCTCGGGATATCGTTTTGTTCATTCCATTCCTTTTTCATTTCGTTTGAATTAGGTTACCTACCGCTTTGAAAAAGCGCAATACACATTCACCCAGCTCGTTGCGATGTACTTGGGCAAGCTACGTGATATCGCCGATGTTGAACTCAAGACCACTGTTTCCGACATCGTCATCGCCGTCCCAGGATGGTACACCGACGTTCAGCGCAGAGCGATCATCGATGCCGCTTCCATCGCCAATCTGAACGTCCTTCGTCTCATCAACGACACCACCGCCACCGCTCTCGGATACGGAATCACCAAGTCCGATCTCCCTGAACCAGAAAACCCCCGCCATATCGTCTTCGTCGATGTCGGACATGCCGATCTCTCCGTCGCTGTCGTCGCCTTCTCCAAGGGACAGCTCGTCGTCAAGAGCACTGCGTATGAGCGTAATCTTGGTGGACGTGATATCGATTATGCACTCGTCGAGCACTTCTCGAAGGAGTTCAAGACCAAGTACAAGATTGACGTCATGAGCAACCCTAAAGCCATGTTCCGTCTCTTCGCTGGCTGCGAGAAGCTCAAGAAAATCCTTTCCGCCAACGCCGAGGCTCCTCTCAATGTCGAGTCTATCATGAACGACGTCGACGCCTCCTCCAAGCTTACCCGTGATGAGCTCGAGGGCCTCATCGCTCATGTCCTCGACCGTATCCCCGGACCCCTCCAACGCGCCCTCGCTGACTCCGGCCTCACTCTCGAGCAAATCGACGCCGTCGAGCTCATCGGTGGAAGCACCCGTGTTCCATCCGTGCGCCACCGCATCCAAGAGTGCTTCCCCGGAAAAGCCCTCTCGACAACGCTCAACCAGGACGAGGCCATCGCGCGTGGTGCGACTTTCGCCTGTGCAATGCTCTCCCCCGTCTTCCGCGTGAGGGACTTCCACATCACGGACATCAACCACTTCCCGATCAAGACGCAGTGGG
Source organism: Psilocybe tampanensis (assembly GCA_019904355.1). NCBI lineage: Eukaryota > Fungi > Basidiomycota > Agaricomycetes > Agaricales > Agrocybaceae > Psilocybe > Psilocybe tampanensis. The sequence goes on along the minus strand of JAHXRV010000167.1, from coordinate 22,042 downwards.
CGGCCGCTCCCACTGACCCCGACGACGATACCGAGCTGTTGGTCTTCCCCAAGGGCAACTCCGTCCCATCGACCAAGGTGTTGTCTTTCTATAGGAAAGAGCCGTTTGTCATCGAGGCGGCGTATGCTGAGCCTGAGCTCTTGCCTGGAGGCATCAACCCATGGATCGGCACCTTCACGGCGAAGGACGTTCCACCGAGCGCGAACGGTGATGCAACATGTGTGAAACTCAAGACGAGGTTGAACTTGCATGGGATCATGTCGTTTGAGAGTGCGTATGTGGAGGAGATCGAGGAGAGGGAGGAGGCTGCTCCCGCTCCGGCGCCCATGGACGTCGATGGCGCTGCTGAGGGTGCTGCTGAGACGCCTGCTCCGGCGCCCAAGAAGAAGAGGGTGGTGAAGAAGAAGGAAATTCCGTTTGTTGCCACGAACAGCTCGCTTGAGAAGTCGGTCGTCGAGGCGTTCAAGGAACAGGAGGTCCAGATGTTCAGCGCTGATAAACTTGTGATGGACACTGAGGTGGGTTCACTGTTCAATCCCTCTCTCGATAATTCAACGTTTCTGATTTTATTCTTTTTTTATTATCTAGGATCGCAAGAACGCCCTCGAGGAATACGTGTATGATATGCGCGGAAAGCTCGAGGACAGGTACGCTGCGTACGTCCAGCCCGAGGAGAAGTCGGCCCTCCTCGCTGGTCTCTCCGAGGCGGAGGAATGGCTGTACACCGAAGAAGGCGAAGAAGCGACCAAGTCGGCCTACGTCGCCCGCCTCGACGCGCTCAAGAAGATCGGAGACCTCATCACCTTCCGATACAAAGAAGTCGACGAGCGAAAACGCGCGATCGCCAACCTGCGGGAGACGCTGGACAACTACATGGCACAAGCGACGTCGAGCGACGAGAAGTACGCTCACATCGACGAGAAGGACAAGCAGGCTGTGGTGGAGAAGCTGGCGAATGTGAGGCAGTGGTTGGACGATCAGAATGTGAGGCAGGGGGAGAAGCCGAAGAATGTGGACCCGGTGTTGACGAGCGCGGAGATTGAGAAGAGGAGGGATGAGGTGATTTATTTCGCGGTGCCGATCTTGACCAAGCCGAAGCCTAAGCCGGTCGTCACGCCTGGAGGAACGGGGACGAACACCCCCAAGGGAGAGTCGAATACGCCCCCACCACCACCGCCCAAGGAGGAGGAGAAGGGACCGTCTGAGATGGACGTGGATTAGATTAGAAGGATAGGATAGATGGGGTGATTTTTTCTTTTTTTTTCGCACTCTATACACACACATAACTGCATTCGCGCTTCTTTTCTTTTCTTTTCTATACAGTATAGCGTATTTCCAGCCCCTTTACCTTTTCTTTTTTTCTGCTTCTTCTTGTTTACTTTTCTTCTTTTTTACCTCAAAACCAACCATCACGAGCGCACGAAGTAACGAGAGCAAATAATATCGTTGTAATCATGTAATCTTTGCCGGAATGGATGCAATGGAAATCTTATCTGTGTATCAAGCGTGGGCCCTAAACAGAGGCGATTCGGCTAACTTGCATTCGGATTGTTAACTTTGGGGACACATTTGATTTTGGACATTTCTGATGTTATGACTTCCGGTACACGATTGTTAATTTTACTATGCATAATTCAGAGCATTCCATCTCGTTTTTCCTTTCGTCGTCAGATGTTGAGGATTCCGGGGACGATCTCGATCCAGTAGCTATAATCAATCGAATATCTCGTTAGTCAAAAAAGAAAGAAAGAAAAAGGAAACAAAAGAAAAACCCCTCACCCATCAGGATCCAAAATAAACGCGATATTCTTCATCTTGCCATCACTCGGCCTCTTCTTGAACTGCACACCCAACTTCTCGAACCGCTCACAAGCCTTATCCACATCGTCGACCGTGATAGCGATGTGCCCGAACCCGCGGCCTGGATCCGAGTTTCCGGAGGCGTAGCCGGTGAAGGAAGGGTCGGATTCGGTGCCGTGGTTGTGGGTGAGCTCGAGGACGCCTTCGCGGGAGAAACGGTCGGTGTGTTTTTCGGCGTCGGTGAGTTCGCGGCCTGTGTGGTTGAAGGCGAGGAAGTAGAGGGTGAAGTCGGAGAATTTGGATTCTGGTGGGGGAGGGAGTGGGGTGGTTAGTTTGTGTTGGTTGTGGGTTTGTTTGGGGGGTTTTTGGCTTACCTGCGAGGAGGTCCATTCCGAGGGTCTAAGGAATGAAAAAGATGGGATGAAATGGCTGGCTTGTTAGAGAGACGCTAACGCGGGAGACTAGGGATACTGACTTCTTGGTAGAACTGAAGAGACACCTTGGGATCCTTGATACGGAGCATGGTGTGATTGAACTTGATTCAACATTAATAGATTAATTCAGGAGATGAGATTAATTTAGTAGCTGTGTTTTGAGTGAATAAGCCGATAATGAGAACTTACCTTGAAGCTGGCGGTCTCTGCTGTGCGAGGCATCGTGATAGGAGCTGGTGGGAGAGGAGAAGGAGAAGGATAACCTTGGTGTCGGGAGATGTGAATCCTTGGTATTTATATGATAATAGGTTTATCATCCTTTCTGATTTGATTGATGACGACATTTGATTGGGTCAGTGTGGTCAATCTTTGGGTGCGTTTAAATTATTTCTTGTTTTTAAAGAACTTTGTGAGGGAATGCATCAAACCTTCAAACTATTGAATTTTAAAAGCTTGTAAAAGGAATTTTACTTGTAGTTCCAAGTTCATTGAAGGCGATTTGAATTGTAATCGTGGTGAGGAGAGGAGGTGTGCCGAGAAGCCGGGAGCGATCAGCATTGATTACGTGATCAGAATAGCGATCACAACCAGTGCACTGTTCTGTCTGTCCGTCTCTCTTTCGTACCACTATCTTCCTCGCAGTTGTCACTTCTCCAGGAACCCTTGCATCGAACTCTTCAAGTCCTCGTTGAACCTCCCCTCTCCTCTGCTAGGATCAAGCTATGGAATTTGTGGTTGATCATGCCCAAAGTTGTCCAGATCGAAGTATGTCCGATTTCCCATTGTTCGGCTGCTGTTTAATATGCGTTTGTACAGAAAAACGAAACATTAAACGTCGAATCCAAGCTGCTTAGTGTTGCTGGATAGGCTAGCTGGTGCGCTCGCGGTGCTGGCTTACTTTGTAGCACAGCTCTTTCCACGCCATCCTCCTAGTTAACCATCGGTTATTTCTGGCGCTGAGTCGCTGACAAACAGCGACCGTGCTATATGCTATGGTTGTTCGTGGGAGGACAGAGGCCGGTGCCCATGCCTCCGATCCGGGCTATAGTCTTGGTTTTTAATGTAAGTCCGCGTCGTTTTCTCGGTCGTCTTTTATCACCAGCCGCCGTGCTATCGTTAGTCTTTACTGATAGTCATTTTGGATTATATTGCAGGACCTTTTAGATGCAGTGCTATCTTCACCTATGGTAGATGACTGTGTCCTCGGTGTCCTATTGCCATGATGCTAACAGGAGGCTCTGTGCCACTGGTTGCGAACATGTCGCATGGAGACTTTACTTGATCAGATCAAGCAAGATGTAATCGGTTCTCCTCTTCACTCTGTGTATGGTCCCAATCGTCTCTGCGATCCTATCATGATTTCGAAGGACCCAGGCAAGTTGAGGGAATACTTCCAACCGGGGATTATCCCATTCATCCACAACATGACAGTGCGGTTCGATGCCCACGGAAACAGTGTCTGTTTATCATTACGGCGAAATGGAGCTTGCGGTTAAAATGGATCAAGGCAAGGTCTTCTTATCGCAGCCTATTGGAGGTTGGTTATCTTTCCTTTGCCCCACTATTACTCCCCAAGGTGTGTGCTAATATCGCGACATATAGACTTTCACAGACTTTCACTCGTCATAGGTCATGGGGACTAGAACTAGAACCAGAACCAACTCCACGAACCCGATTTGCCTGGACCTGTCGCGAGAAGACCCATCGAAGAGGTGGATGTCCGGACATGTGTGGGTTATCTGGGACGGAAACAGGAGTCTTCTTGGCACCTCGTGACCACGACGCGTCCTATGACCACGCGGAGTCTGTCTGAAATTCGATCTCCGCCCGAAAACGCGTTTACAGACACAAACAAGGCGCGGTGTCCACACGTGACTGGCCTCTTATCACCTCAACAACTACGTCCATGTCCTTTCACACTCAACGCCCGTCTCTCCCAATGCACGGCGGCGACCAAGGGTCTTATGGTCATGATATTCAAAGAAAACATAGACAACAGAACCAACCACAGCTGGATACCCGCCGTGGACACTATTCATCCTACCAGTCGGGCTCGAGCTCACCGCCGCGCTCGTCTTCGCCCCCTCGTACGCCTTACACCGCGAGACACCATGCCTATGGCCACGGACACGCGCATATCCGCTCAAGTCCAGAAATCACCTCGGAGGATACTCGGATTCCGTATCGCGGCCACAGCGAACATGCTGACGACCTCCCGTCACCGTCGGTTTGGGACCACCGCTATCCCAGGAACGTGAAGTATAACTACGCCACGCCCACGTATGCCTCTGCATACGCATATACCCGTGAATCCAGTCACCCCTCGAGGGGATTCTACCCACCTACGTCCGACTTTGACCCGTCTGATTATTCGGAGGATGTGGATGTGGATATGCCTGATGTGGATTCGGAACATACGAGCGATAGTGGCCCTGGGCAGAGCTCTGGTGTGTATTCGGAAAGTGAGGAAGAAGCAGGGCGAGCGGATGATGAGCGTGAAGAAGAAGGTGCTGGGGAGGCAGAAGAGCAGGAAGAGGAGGATTTCTTCAGTTTTGGATACGCAGGTCGACGACGGACTTTCTTTCGTACCTCTGCTGAGCGTGGACAGTGGAAGAGCAACCCCATCCCTTTCAAATCGTCTACGTCCTCTATCCTCCAATCCCGTAAATCGGCACCAACACTATCGAGGGTACCTACTCCGACATTAAAGACGACGACCACAACCACAAATCCATCGAGGACGATATCGGAACCTGCACCGTCAATTGTTTCGGGGAGCGAATCTACCTTTGTCCCACCACCACCACTGGCCCTACGACAGGATTCACCAGATCAATCCAATCTTGCTTCATCCACCTCCAACATCGGTCCCACCCTCACCACCGAAGAATCAGTGATACCAACCACAACAGCAGCCCAAGAAGACGAAGAAGCGGAAACTCTCGCCACCTTACCCTCTCTTACGAGCGATCGGGAGAGCAGCGTCGGCGATGTCGATGCCGATTACGCTGATGATGAGTATGTGGACGTGCGGATGCTCTCGTCCTCTTTACCTCCGTCGTCTCCCCCACCCCCGATGTCACCTACGATGAGCTTTGCGGTGTCGCGGATGTCGAGGTCGATCTCCCCGCTTGCCTTTGGTGATGACTTGGTTGGGGATAGGAGCTCGTCGCCCTTATCGGAGCTTCCAGATGATGACGATGAGGATATTGATGAGAAGGAGGAGCAGGTCAGTTGCATTCTCTTCCCCTTTCTCTCTTTTTGATGCGCATACATTTATCATACGGTTATTTCTTTTCTCTTTCACAGACCAATCTGACTCTGTCAACGTCGACATCTCGTGTGGGACCGCGAGAGAACGAAGTTCCGTCATCATCATCGTCCTCCGATCCTGTCCTACTTCCTCCATTGAAAGCGAAATCAAAGTCTCCATCTCCATCACCCTCTCCGGCCATCTCTGTAGAACAGACCGAGCGTATCCCTGAACATCGTAGCACTTCGGTTGATTCTCCGTCCGCATCGAAGCCTATCCCCAGTATTACCGAATCACTCGTCTCCGTACCCACACCCACGCCTTTGTCCTTGCCCTTGCCCACGCATATATCTGGGTCGGAGAAGAAAGAAAGCCAACCTGTGGTTTATGGTAATGCTGGACCGAACGCCGAGGGCAGTGGTGGTTTGAAAGAGGAGGGGAAGAAACAGAAGAGGAGGAAGAAGGAGAGGGAGCAGGGTTCGGAAGAGCCGGTCAAGAAGAAACGAAAGACGCTGGGCGGCGAAGTTGCTGTGAACAAGAATAAGAGTGTGGATGCGGAGAAGGAGAACGGGAAGGATAGGCTGGTGGTTAAGCCGAAGGAACGAGTGAAGGCGCTGAAAGGCAAGCAGGACGTCGAGATGTGTGGGCTGGATGACGAGGTTGAGGTTGAGGTGGATGTGATGATGGATCTGGATATGGGTGCGGATGAGAAGATGAAGTCGAAGACGACGAAGATGAAGGCGAAGAAGGTTTTGGAGGGTGTGGATAAGCGTTCGGTGTCAGAGGCGCAGGATGTCGTGAAGAAGAAGACAACGAAAGTGGACGATGGGGAGACACATCATTCCGCGTCTGCGTCTGCGTCTACGTCTACCTCAACGACGAGCGCAGTGAAACGGACGGGCAAGCCTAGCAAAGCACCACACGCTCGCGCTGCAGGCACGGGATCGCATAAACGCTCCGCTGCCCCGTTCTTCGAGTCTTCGGATGACGACACCTCTTCTCCCTCCGCCTCCGCCCCCGTCTCAAAGCCCAAACACCCCACTACTGCTTCTGTTCCAGCTAAGGTTTCCACCACCACCAAACCCTCTTCCGCTTCCTCTTCTTCCTCCCCTTCCGACCCAGCCACAGCCGCACTACACGCACAGATCTGTGGTCTCCTCATCGAGACGATGGCGACCTCACGCGCGTCGTCCTTGGCTGTGAGCGCGTTGTACAAGTTGGTCATGCAAGCGCGTCCGGGGATGAAAGCCGAGAGAGGGGAGAAGGAGTGGATGAAGTTGTTTGAGACGGTTTTGGAGAGTGGGGAAGTGAGTGGTGGAGGGAGTGGGTTGTTTGGGAAGGTGGAGAGTAGTTTCAAGGTGGGTTTTTTTGATTCCCGTTTTTTTTTTTTTTTTTGACTCGTTTTTTGATTTTTTCTTCTTCTTAGGACGATGCGGACAGGCCGTTGGAAGCCAAGTGGTTCTACGTGCCCGAGATGGATGAAGATCAGGAGAGGGCGACGCTTATCAGGGCGATGATGCCACGACCTGCGAAGAGGAGTGAGACGAAGAAGTATAAGCAGTATTATTGGCGTCCGTTGGGGAAGATATCAAAGTGGGACGCGGAGGACGATTTGTGATTTTCTCTTTTTTTTACTTTTGTTGATGGAATGTTTCCGATGTCTCTTTTTTTTCTCGTGTCATATCTTTATTCCCTCATTCCTCGTGTCCAATCGTGTTCAAAACCTCAATCTTCCAGACCTGTGTTTATTTTTTATCAACTTATTCCCTTTTTTTTTCTTCCTGTTATCCCCCCCGATCCGCAATGTGTCAAAACTGTTCTCTTCGATTACCAATCCCAACTCAACAACTTTTCAAGTTAAGTTTTCAACAAGTCGAAAGTCCATGATGATCTCCCGTTTTTTATGTAGATTATAGCTCCTCACCAATTCCATTTACTTGTTATTACATTCGATTTAAGTAGTAAGTAATAAAATACCTGTATATCCTTCTCTTTTTTTCTTTTCGTACTCTACGCTACTAGGGATATAACGTTGGGAAAGCCCTGGTCTGATGTTTGACATCCTAAATCCGGAGGAGCCTGAGGTCATGCAGATCGAGAAGGTTTATTCTCTTAACCCTCGAATCTATCATAAGTAGATATCTGCTGATCGTGACCTCGAACCCTTGGAGGTTAGTTAACCAGATCTCGAATAGGACCAGTTCTTCGGGGGACAACATGGATTCATCGTATTGCTGTTAATTCATCCCAAGTATTGGTGTAAATTTGGAGCCCAACGATACAAATTTAAGAACTTGAAGCTTACATACCTTCAACAAGCGATGAATCAAAGCACAAAAATTGACCGGTGGACGCCATCGAGGGGTTATCCTTCCAGAGAAGTACACTGCCGCTCGAATCGCGTCCAGGTTCTGCAGAGTCGGTTGTGCATATGGAAGGCAGTCAATAATATTTCTCGCGAAAAATCTATCCACCTCCGCGTGGGTCCGATTGAGCCTGAGAGATGCAGATGGACGCTTGGTCAAATTGTACAGACATCTGACGAGCGCTTTGAGGAGATGCGTCGCCAGGTGGGGATACCAGTGCGAGTGTTTGATGGGCCATGGGTCGTCGGATGTGGGTACGATTGAGAGTGAGGCGTATCCGAAAAATTCATCGTGCAGGTGTCGGAGGCGGGTGGTGTCTCGATCTCCGCGCGGCATGTAAATCGTTGCTTCTTCGACCTCCAAATAGAGGGGAGGGTGGGGTAATGGTTGGGCCTGGATCCTGACCTGGCTGACGTACCCTTTGTAAAACGAAAACCCCATTAGCCTGAACTCGTTTTGATAAACCAGGAAGTTGGGGGCGACGACGCAGTGATAGAATATTTCTTCGACCGCGAAGGCCATTTTTTGAGCGAGTGTCTTGTCGTATTCTTGGATGATTTTAATTGTTGGGGGGTGTGTCTATCGACGAGGTTCGAGGAAGGTTGAAGGCTTTAAATATAGCAGGCGAAACCAAGGCGAAGGATTGTACTCACCAACTGCCTTTTGAACCAGCAAAGCACAGGGCTGATGACAGTCTCGAGGTCGACCAGCGGGTTGGGTCGAAGAGGCAAGAAACAAGACCACGCCGTGGGCTGCAGCATGAGCTCTAGAAGAGTAAGATTGTGTTTATTATGAAAAAATTTATCGTCCTTGATATTTCCGAAGCCTTGTTCAGGATCGTCGAAGAAATTTTTGAACACAACTTCCTTTATATACGCGTCTTCTTCGACTGCCAGTGGTCCCAGTCTGCCATGAGGTTACAGGTAGCTTATGAGTGAGACGGCACAGGTTAATTGGGCATATTCAATGGATAAACGCTCACCTCCCACCAGAGTGCTCCCACTCGTTTTCTGTGCTGTTCATCATTATTGATTTGAGACAATGATAAGTGATTGACGCCCATTGGTCCCTCCGTTCCAGTAGAAGTACACTGTGATACGGGTATGCCCTGCTACGCGGGCTGTATGAGGGTAGGAGCAAGCTCAAGTTACACTTTGTATCCCTGGTACAGTCAACGGAGATAAAGTGACGATACTGTTGAAGCGTGGATAGCGTATCCATGATTGTGCTATTGGGAACGGCGAGTAGCATATCGACGGTTACAGGTCTATTTCCACTTGTCGCATGATGGTTCTCCGCAAAAAGCCATAGGAAGGTGAGAGTAGGTGTGATCTGGAAATGGTTATCTGAAAACAGTAGACAAATGACTCGCTTTTCGAGCTCTAAGGCAATAGTTTGAAGTTTCTGAATAGCAAAAGCGAGGAGCGGATTTGAATAGATGTTGGGATAGATCCTGTGTCCTTCGAACAGCACTCCGATATGCTGCAAGTCCCTCAGGAGACACCATGGATGCTCTATGTGGTTATCAATATCTAGGGATAGAAGGACTTGATGCATATCTAGGAGGAGTGAGAGGAAAGCACCTCCGTCGCGAGTGGTCCAGGGGCGTGCTGACACTGGTATAACCTCTGCCATGTTAGACATCATATGATGATACCCAACAAGGCCCACGTTGACATTTCTGCACGTTCAAGTCCTGGTCATTGAAAATATTGATAACACGATAGAAAACGATAGCTTACAGAGAGGCATGAGGCTCCTTCTCGTAGCGGAGAGAACAGTTATGACGGATGATAGCAAAAAACGCGCTGGTGATTTCTTCCTCCATTCTCTTCACGTCCACGTAGAATGGTCCGGACCGTGTTTTATCTTCTAAAAATTGACGGAAGGAGAGATGAGAAAACACGATTTTCTGCACATGGAGTGATAAAGGACCGAATATTGGTTCCAGTAGCTTTTCAGAGTCTGCCAGTTCCCTCTTCTCGATGTCGATCACTGAGCTGAGTGCATCCAGGACAAGCGTGAGCTCGGTGCGGTCGACACCCAACACAACTTCAATGGTTATAAGGTTGGCGCCGACAAGAAGCCCCCCGAGAACGCATTTCATTGTTTCCCAGCGTGGATAAGTGGCAAGCACCGAGGCGTATAACCTGTCGAGCTCAGAGAAAATCAAGGCAGGGTGTGAACCAGGGGAAGTGATGATGCGAAGCTGCTCCTGAGGATTACTGAACCTGCCAAATCTTCCGACAAACTTCAAAATGGTCGAGGCGTAGATGTACTGCCCGGACGCTTCGTATACGAAACGGTCGATGACGCGTGTGGGTGGCCATGGCGAGTCGATGGATCCCATTATCCGTTTGTTCTCCACACGGATCTTCTCAAACTCGGTGGTCAGATATGATTTGATATCTGCATCTGCGTCGGCATCATCTCGGAGAGAAAGGGGGAGGGTGATGCCGGGCAACGGCGAGGTCTCGAATGCGTCCCTAATCCACGACTCCGGACGACAGGCGATGATGAACCGAAGTGGAATATCGATCAAGATGGATTTCGCTATCAAGCTGATTATTGTCCGTTGGGTGTCCAGTCCGTCGTTATCTGCACATTCGTCCAAACCGTCGATGATCATAGTCGGGGAGTGAGTGAGGAGCGTTCGGCAGCGCAAAAGTGGTTGGATAATCAGTGAGACGAGCTGTGTTTCCATGTCCTTTGTTGGCAAGCTGGGATCGTGATGAAGTGCTCCATTGATCTCTGAGCGTAAGGATGGAAAGCGTAGAGCGAGCTGGTAGGAGAGGGTTGTGAAGAGCTTGAGGCTATTTCCACGATCTGTTGGTCCTCTAGCGAAGAAGTAACTGCCCCCGTTCTTCGCAGGATCCAAATTCGCAAGCAACTCGCAGATCGAATGTGCGATGGAGGACTTTCCAGATCCAGCAGGCCCATGAAGCCATAAGACCCGCCGTTCGGGATTCGGGTCGTCTATCCACTCTGATGTCTTTCTGATCATGTTCTGACGAGTCCCTGGATGGCATTTTCCTGGCGGGTAGCGCTCGGCCGAGTCAAATATTGCCCCAGCAGCGACGCTTTGCCAAAGAGTTGTCGATACTTTATGAAAAAGATTCAGAATAATCGATACTCTATGGTGACCATGAAGAGATTAAAACAAGACGCACCGGGGTCACTGTTGGACTCGTTAACAGTATTCGCAAAGTATCCACCGTTTATGACAAAGTTCTGCGCATTTCGGAACATCTTGGCTCCAAATCCAATCAGAATATCCCTTGAATCTCCCCAACAGTCGACTCGTATGGCAGCCTTGAGAAGTGGTTCAAGCTCTGTTTGTACCCTTTGAGCATGACTACTCTGGGCGCTGTACAGCCTCTTCAGCTGCTCGTGGGTGTATTAATCACTGTATGTGGCAACATTCAACGTTCAGAAAGTTTTATTTAGCGCCCCTGAGGCCCAAAGTTCAGAGGGTTTTGCCAAACAGATACAACTCAAAAGTCAAATGTTTCCGTTTCGCAGATATTTCACAAAATTTATTGCGGGACCCTGGATCCTTTTCTTTCTCTTCTCTTCTTCTTCTTTTCTTTTTCGTATCGGCTCTCTGGACAAAGCCAAACAACGTCTACCACCATGAAGCGCGGACGTGTCTCCACCGAAGCACCTCTTAACACGAATACCAAAAAGGCCAAGACCGAAGAGTCAGAACCTTCTCCTCCGCCAATAACAAATCAAGACGGGGGAGAATGGACAAAGGTTGAGAAGAGAAAGAAGAAAAAGGCGACCAAGAACGAGGTCAAAGTCGAGGTATGTTGCCGTATTTCCATCCATTTTCTCTGTCTTTTCTCTTCTTCTCTTTTCGTTTTGATCACACCACCACGGCCCCTGGCTTGTCCGAACACAACAACGCAGGGGCGGTGAAGTTTCTGTTTTTCTCCGTCTTCTTTATATATCCTCTTTCTCTTTTCTTTATCCTCGTCTTTTCTTCATGATCATGACCCTACTCAATTCTCTTTCTGACCAGCAAACGACCGTTCCTCGGTTTATGTATTCCAATCATGAAATCGTCAAGCGAAGCCATGCTATCTCGATTGATGTAAGGTTTTGTCGCCTTGTTCCTCAGTGGATTCTCATTGATATACACCATCCAGGATGTCAGAGATCTCGTTCTCCACCTCGCCGCAGACGCTCCTCCTCCAAATTGGCTTCGCATCGATGTGAGTTTGCTATCTTTCAACTTTCAATCTCATCCCGAACCATCCGTACTGTTCTTCAGAATGCCAACATGATCCAAAAAGTCGTCGCGCTCCTCGTGCCAGGCCTGACCTCCGACCTACTCGCCTTGCCCCCTCTTCCGACATCAGCGACCTCGAATCCCAATTTACCACTTTCCATACCCCTGCTGCCATACCCCTCACCCGCGAAGGAGGAGACGGAAGAGAAGGAGGAGGAGGGAATGGGACCATCCACAGCGGCATGTATACCCTTCATCGCGAGCACGTTCAGCCACGCGTGTCCGACACGAGCCCCTGGAGACCAAACGAGGATGCACAGTGTGCTCAGCACGTTCTTCACCGGTCCTGTCAGCGGCGAAGAGAAGAAGCGGAGGCTCACGCAGAGGGTGCAATGTATGTGACTTGATCGACGTTCTAATCGATCCTCATTGTTCTGATTTTACTTGCTGTAGCAGAGCAGAACAAAACAGACCCGACGCAGTATCTCCTTACGCTGGAACAGATGATCGAGAATGATTACCCGATACCTTCCTACATGGCAGACGTCTTCGAAAAACCGACGGGGTGGGCGGAGACACCGCAGCCGGCGTCGAAGGAGAATAAATGGAGGCAAAAGATATACGCGATCGATTGTGAAATGGTGTGCTTTTTTCCATTCCCCGGTGTTCTATTTTTGACTTGTACGTGTAGTGTCTGACGGAGGACGGGAAAGAATTGACGAGAGTGTGTGTTATTGATTTTGGGACTGGTCTCGTCGTGTATGACCAGCTGGTCAAACCTTCAAAGCCGATTGTCGACTATCTTACAAGGTAACTCCCACTTTTTTTTACAGATAAAATGACGAGGCTCACCATTAACAGATGGTCGGGCATCACACCCGAGGCTCTCAATCCAGTGACGACGACGCTTGAGCAAGTGCAAGCACACGTCCTCCGTCTCCTCTCCCCACCCGCGACCAACCCCTTCTCCTCCCCACTTACAGCCTCTGACCCATCCGCACCTCCCTCCCCATTTCCCTACCCAACACCCGCCACGCCCATCCTGCTCGGACACTCTCTCGAATCGGACCTCAAAGCCCTGAAGATCTGCCATCCGCTGTGTATCGACACCGCGCTGATGTACCACCACCCACGCGGACGGCCACTTAAACCTGGTCTGGCGTGGCTCACGAAGAAGTGGTGTGGGAGGGATATTCAGACGAGAGGGGAAGGGGGACACGACCCGGAGGAGGATGCGAGAGCGTGTGTGGATTTGTTGAAGAAGAAGCTGGATAATGGGCCCGGGTATGGCGAGTTCAAGGTGGATTATGAGTCGATCTTCGAGAGGATGGCCAGGGCGAGTGGGAGAGGCGGTGGTAAGGGAGGAGGAGGAGGGCAAGGAGGAGGGGTGAAGACGGCGGTCGTGGATCATGGGAACCCAAGTGTGATGCATGGGGCGAGGGCGAACACCGCGATTGGGTGTAAGACGGACGATGAAGTTATGGAGGGGTTGTTGAACGTGATACCTTCGCACCAGTTCGCATTTGGGAGGTTCATGGCGCTTGCTAACGCCCTTGGATGTACGCGTCACGTCGATTTTTTTAAAAATTATTCTTCGTTGACACTTATGATTATGTAGGGGTCACACCGAAAGCAACAGCGGAGAACCCTATCCCACCCGTACCCAGCACCATCGACACACCCACACCCACAACGACCGAACTTCGCCCCATCCTCACCCAGCTCAACCATCACCTCAAAACCCTTCACTCGAGTCTCCCACCACGCACCGCGATTGTTATTTTCACCGGACATTCGGACCCACGGCGCATGTCCGTGCTGAACGCGAGGAAGAGCGCATTTGACAGTGCGTTGAGGAGTGGGAGGACACCGGAGGAGATGGCTGCTGAGGGACTGAGGTGGACGGCGAGCGAGGGGAGGGAGTTGGAGGAGGCGGTCGAGTTGGCGAGGAGGGGCTTGTTGTTCCTTGGTGTCAAGCAGTAGTGGTCAACGTTCGTTTTGTTCTGTTTATTTAGTCTTCCCAGAAAAATTCGAGATAACGTTCAAAAACTTCATATCAACAACAGTTTCTATTTCTCAGTGTCCAAAATCACTGGGAAAGTGGGAAGGTGGTTCGAAACCGAGTTGGCCAGGTATCTACGGCCATAGGACTCTGAAAGCACCGCATCCCGTCCGATCTGCGAAGTTAAGCAGAGTGCCGCCCTGTTAGTACCACGGTGGGGGACCACGCGGGAATCCAGGGTGCTGTAGTTCTTTTTTATTTTATTTTTGTGCCCCTAGCTTGGAAAGGCCTATTGGTTTTAGTCGGCTCATGAACAGACAGGTTTGTCACAGTTCGTCACCTGTACTTTCCTTGTCCCCCGTTCTCGTATGGAATAAAGAAGGGGACGAGAATAGGTGGTGTTTATTATTTACAAAACTCCTAGAATTGCCTGCGCAATGTATTATAGAACACTAAAAAAAGCACTGAAGTTCTGAATTTCCGATGTCTTCCTTTCCATTTCGGTTGCCCAGCTTTTCAGATCATTAGTACAGTATGAACACCCGCCTGTGGTTTTTGCTTCGGTGGTTATAGCCGTCAGATTGTTAACCAGATTCCCGAGCGTCAGTTGCTTGAATATATTTTGAGCACTACGTCTCCCGCAGTTGTCACAATACATGGACCGCCCAGAGCCGAGGCCTGTGAAGCTGTCATGGAGGATGTCGAGCCACTGCTGCCGATATATCATCTACACCGACCGTGACGATGTTAGCATTCCAGTCCAGTCAGAAGCTATGTAGTATTGACGCACCCAGGGGACAACGAGAGACTGAGGAAGCAGCCGCACGGCGTTGCCGATAGGTTGTGCTACCACCAATGGCGCTGCTTTGTCAACTACTTCCTTATATCCATGCTTTGCAGCGTAAGACATAATTGCGTCAGCGTGGTTCGGAAGGAAATTGCTGGTTGCGAAGGGGGTAAAATCAATGATCAGGAAAACGATGGAGCATTATTGGCTTCAAAGACGCACATCATGCGGATATGGCAGATATTCATCGCAGAGAATACTTCATATTTCTCCGCAGCCTCAGCCAATGGCGCGAGGACTTCGAAACTCGTGCCAGCAAGGTCAGGATGGCGACTGGGATAGATGAAGGCGAACATAAGCTCGAGGGTCTCAGCCTTTTCATCCAATCCAACGATCTCGTCGTTGGTCTCGAACTCGGGACCCGGGAAAGCGCCGGTATTGGCTTCGATGTACTTCCTGTGGATGGAGAACAGAACACCATCGCTTGACTTGAATGTCACGTCGGCATCTGGGGCGTTGACTGCAAAATGTTGAACCATATTGTTGCAGGCAGTCAGCTCGTTGAGCAGCTTCCAAGTCAACGGAATCAGATATGCTTACATCTATCGGAGGTGCGATTGGGGGCCTCGGTCGGATTGCCACTAGTATTCGATGCCATGATTTTCGGTCAATGGTAAGAGAGATGGATTGAATCAGTGGCCCATTTCATTCCCAGACCTTTTATAATGTTGGATAGCTGTCTTGGCCTCATGGTCTCCATGAGGCGGGGCTCTGTGCAGAGGGCTGCGGAGAAGTTGGAACACCTCGAATTGATCTAAACCTTATAATCACAGAACTAAGTTGGTCGGAAGACCACTCCTCCCGGGTTTCTGGGTCCTCAATACTACGTCTTATGTCCTCAGATAGTCTTCATGGTGTAGGATTGGTCCGTGGTAGATGGTATGTGCGTGTGTATTAAGTACTTATGTACGATTACGACAACTCTCTCTTCTGGTCACGGGATTAAAAATAAGCGCCCAGGATAATGATTGACAACCACAGACAATTTCGATGAATTGGGTTTCGTTCCTGATTAATATCGCCACGCGTAGTTTCCAGTGAGGAACCTCATTGAATTGCCGAGGTGGATTGCAAGGTTCTGTAGTTTAATGATATTCATGGGATTGTCAGCGCCAGGAGTGCTTTCGCGGTAGTAGATGAGTGCCAAATTTACCACATTATTCGTTGCGTTGATCTGTACGCCTCACTGTCATGAAAGATCAAAAGATAATGCAACGCAGAGTGACTCACCATTCCTGCCTGTTGGTGGTTTGCAATCGCTATACGGCCAGAATCACCTCCTTTCAAACCGCTTTCAACCAAGGGAAAAACGAAAACACACTACCTTGCTTTGCTTCCGGAGTTTCGAAGATCCTCGTCAGATCTGCCAAGTCATCGCCCATGGGTTGAGGAAGATTCCAATGCATCTGGATCTTGTTGGTTTGTGGGTCTTTGAACTTGAGGAAAAAGTAGTTGACGTTCCACGGACAAAGAGCCGATCCGCGCTCGACGGTCCACATCGGCTTGCGATTGAGGTAATCATCGAGGAGCTGTGTAGATAAGAATCAAATGGATTATGGATCAGAACACAACGTCAGCTTTTAAACGTTGACAGCGCTGAAGATGCGCATATGGCGGTGGTTGTGAAGCTGGCGCGTCCGAGTCGATGACACGTCGTTTCAGCGGCAGTCTGACTGCGCAGAGTAAAGTGTATCATTCGGAATAGTAGCAAGGTACCCACCTTCTCCATGTTGCCTCCCTCTGCCTCATCGTCCGTGTAGTAGCTGAACCCGCCCTTGAACATGAAAATCATCGTCGTCCCCTTTCCGAAAAGGATCCCAGTGAGCGCATTATCAAAAACCTGGACGCCTCCAACCATGGTTTGCATCTCGCGCGTCCTTTTAATCATCTCGTCTTCCATGTTTCCTGCCCTGAGGAAGATGAATTATTTGTGTATAGGGGCCAAAGCGCTGCTTACCATCCTCGACCAGGGGTAACGGCCACCCAGGTTCCTTTTCTTGGCCCAAATGTAACATAGTCTGCCGCAGGAGATGCTCTGAATCTCTGAACCACGTCATCCGTCAGTCGCGTATCGAATTCGACTTCGAGTGATCGAATAACATGGTGAATTTTAGTGAGTCTTTATAAATAATTGCACTCACATACCTCCTGTTCCATATCCATCTCGTGCAATCCACGCTCCATCGGCTTCAATACTGTTGGGTAAAATGACATCAGAAATTTCAAGTAAGTAGCTTGCGCTATGCAATCGATGGAGATCATGATTAATACCTCATCCATGTCATCTGTATTGCTGGCCATTTGTTGATCGTTCCATTAACCGAGGGTGGCATTCCTCTGCAGTAGTATCGTGTGCCCATAGCGATGTAATACACATCTGGGTTGGGTCCGAATGCGATCACAGGGACGTTCGACATGTTTTGAAATGAGGCTGAGAAGAGGTACTACTTTGTCTGAATAAGAAGACGAGTGTGGCGATGTTCCTCCCTTATATCCGTTCTAGTTAAATAGCTGGGACAATTCCCCTTCCTCTGTGGTCATCCGGCCTGTGCATTGGACGTTCAGGCTGAGGCCATCATTTCGGATGGTTATCATCCGACCAGGCCATCCGACAGATGTCAAGTAGCCTCTGCCTGAACGATAGCCACATTCACGGTTCACCACGACAGTTGATCCGATTGTCGCCTTGACTAGCTCATAACACACCTATTGCTCAAGACTGTCTTTGAATTTGACCTTTTATTAGGTTTAAACCAGAGCTGTACCGAATCATACGTTGGGGAAATGGGAAAAACGAGTGTGGGAAAAACCTGTATGGCTCAGTAAACAATTGATTTGTTCTCTTCTTTCTGTATTCTTCATCTTTCTCACCTTGAACCACTCTGACGCGTCGGGCATGCACAGCGCTATTTGGTCATACCACGTCTCGTGTCACCAGTCCCACATCTCCTGTCGTCTAACACCCCTCCGACGGACAAGGAGACCAACCTCGTGAGAGACGCTCTTGACCTGGCCGAAACATCGTTGGCGGAACTCAAGCACCACTTCAATGGCGATCCAAATACCACAAGGGACGATCAACTATCTGCAGCGCGGGTAGAAACAGAGGTTTTTACCGTCAAACACTATTCAGTTCTGTCGCCGATCCGGATCCTCCCTCCTGAAATCCTGGAAATGATTTGCACACACAATCTTCCCGATACGACTTCCAGAGGAAGCCGGCATTTCTTATGGAACGAGAATCCCACATTTAAAGCCTCCCATGTCTGCCAATATTGGCGCCATGTTGTGCTCAACGTACCCCAACTGTGGACCACGCTGGGTGATGTCAATCCTCTTTTACTGGAATTGCGTTGTGCGACAAGTCAACCGTCTGAGGACCTCCCATTTCTCGCTACTCTCGACCGTGTATTCAGTGCCATAGAGGAATTTGAGATGAAGAACGTAACCGGAGAGGGCTTCATCCACGTACGTACGCCTGCTGTCTCATCTGTGATTTCCTAGTCTGTCACTCAAACATATGAAAATAGGCGTCGAAGTTATGCCACGTTTTGCGCCCGCTGAGCCGAATGGAAGAGAACAACATCATTGGAAATATGCAGTACGAGTTTCGCGAAAGGTCCAAGAATGGGAGTTGTTCCTCGAGAACCACATGGACTACCAATGGAGACGCTGTGACACAAGGTCTCTTGTCTTTGTCAATGGAGAAAGTATGATTCATTTGACTTCGGCTTCTCCCCTGACGGAAAGCGTGTTGCTTCGGCGCGTGGCGATGGGAAGATTAGAATATGGGACGCGGAACTATGGTAGGAATCAACACAGGATGGTCTACAATCTTTTGGGTCTTTGTAGTATACGGCAGGGTTTGTTGAACATTTAATTTATTACCTCAAATCTAGATAGTAAGGGGCTGGATTACAGAATCAATAAATCACTTCCATCAAAGACCCCAATATGTATATCCACTCCTAATTGTTTGACCTCCAAAAGACGGGAAATTGGTAGTGTTGTCATCGCGGCTTTGATATCATCTGAAAGAGGAATGCAGGCTCCTGACCTCTCTTTTCTGGTCGGGGAATAATCATCCGGAATGAACGGAGTGCCAGTGTTGAAGGGGTCTGAATTTTCGCTGAACAGACGACCGAACAATGACCAGGACTGCGCTGTTAGGTCAAGCAGCTTAAATGTGATGGTCTTAAGGCGCGAGAGTGCATCGGGTGGGGACGGGAAGAGTAAGGCAAGGAAATCGTCTATCTTAGCAATATCGCGGTGCACGGGTCCCTGAAAGTAAGTGAGTCTGAGGAACAGTGATGTGACCCCAAAAAGACTTTCAAGGGGAAGAAGCGAATATTGAAGGTAAACATCATATTCACACCTAAAAGTGTCCAAAGGTGGGCGGGATCGATCAAAGAATTCCTCGAGTTCGTTGATATCGTTACTGCCACGTAGCTGATATTCCAAATGTTGCAAGGAAGGAAGGGTTAAATGTTGAAGTATTCCCCTGCCGTTGAGGGTGGCGAAAGAAACGAGGCTGTCGTGGGTGATTAGGTGACTGGCGGGACCATCCTCTCTTGCAACCCCTACAATACAATGCTTTAGATTTTTGGCATGTTGAATGATATGGAGGATCTCATCAACGGAAGAGCCGAAAAATACTTCTGCTTGAAGGAACGTTAAATAGTCCCATTTCAAGGGGGTCACTTTGTCGTAAAATTTATTGCACAGAAGATGGTTCTCTTGAGGCTGATACAGATCGATTAGAAAAAGTGAGGTGATGGGAGGACCGTATTCAAGGCTATCAAATAGCCTATGACGCATAGAGTATGGAGTATAGAGAGCGAGATCGTTCCATCGGGATGCCAGTGATCTCAGTGTCGAAAGGAAATCCTCTTCAGGTGATATAGAGGGACCCTCATCGAAGATGGTGACGTCAAGGGGAAGGGTACCGGATCGATGCCCCCATTCCTTGACCATGTCTAATTGCCCCGGCGCTGTCAATTTGTGTAGGTTGATGGTGATGTTTGTCCAGAGCTGGGGGGTTGTTAGACTGACATCCCGCCATCTTTTGCAAACAGCACCGACAAGGAGAGCCGGTGATGTGAATGGTTTCTCGAACCGTGGCCTGATGTCTCGAACGATAGAATCGGGTTGTGTTTGGGGTATAAAGTCCAACATTTTCTTGACGCAAATGAATATCGAGGAAAGGATTTCGACGGGAATACGATGAATGAAGGTCTCATGCCCTGTTTGAGTCATGTATTTCTGTCGTTCTGCTACAAGATCGGACAGGCGCTTGTACGTGGTCGCTATCTCGTCGTTGACCCTTGCAAAGTCTGCGCAGATATAGCAACCACGAAGATGGCACTCCTGGTTGACAGGTCCGTGGATGGAATCACAAAGAGTCGTGCATGAAGTGCAAAAAGGGCCTTGTGCTTCACTTGTAAGCATGGATACCGATATCTTTTGAGGGAGACTATGGTCCATATTGTTTGGATTTTGAAACGATAGACTGCTGGGGAACCGCTGGTTAGAACTCGGACGAAGCAAGGCAAAAGCAGGACGGAACAAGGGCAGAAGGCAACCTTAGGTCCTTGACTTGAGTCGTTTCTAAATCACCTGACTGAATAGTGGGCCAATTCAAGGTATTTCCGACAATTCCCCTCGTGTCAATGGCACACGCTCTGTCGCAGGCCTCCTCTTCTCAACCCCTACCCCGCGCTCCTCTGCATCTGCGATGTGAGGAGGTTCTGGAGAGTGCTGACTCGCGCTGAACACTGGAGCCACGCCTTCGTACAGAAATGTCTGATTTGTGGAGGGTTTTCCGGTTCTGGTTTCGGATCTCCATAATAAGTTTTTCTTGCGTTTTGGAAGAGCAACTCGGTCAAGATGTTTCGAAAATGAGAGCTAGAAAAGCACCCCAAGTTCCGAAAAACAAAGTCAGGGAGCCTGAATCAGCAGCACAGCATTTTGTGATCCGAACTCCGGAGCATGTGCCGAGGCGCAGCCGGACTGGTTGCTGGCCCGACGCCAAGGTTCAAACGTTCAAGTTGTTCACCGACGTTCACGCGTTCACGACTGGCAAGAGTGCTCGCTAACACCTTTCAGATCTGCGGTCATATCAATGTCACCTACGGTCCAATATTCAACCATGGCATTCTGTATGGAAGTAGGCTTCACCTTTTTCTTGTTGTCATTGTGCTGCTCATTAGTTGACCGACTCAGAAGATTTCCCAACGACTTCTTGACGGCGACTGCGGCAGCCTGACGGAGCACATGGAAACGTTTCGCAGCCTCCGATATTAGTGTGCCTGGTGCTGTGCAATGAGGTTTTTCATGACTCGGACGCGAAGTCGCAAAGGGCTTTGGGGTGCAAGTACTAGCCAACACGGATCTTGCGATGGGTACAGGGCATATTTTTCCTGCCTGCGAAGACGGTTTGGAAAACGTATAAAAGCTGGTGTGGATTGACGCCTTTCAACTCATTCGCTGCAACAGCTCGACAACACACACCCAAAACACCTTCAACGAGCTTCACACAAACAACTTCGCAGACTCAGCATGTTGGCTTCATCATCTTCATCGTCCGCTTCGTTCTCGTCCTCCCAGCCTCAGACCCAGCCATCTCCTCAGGCCTGGGAACCATCCTTTGGGAGACTGTCATCCTCATACGGTATCACCGGAAGTGTTCCATCATTACCACATAAACCATCGCGTTCAACGAAAACGTCTCGCTCCGTGTCGCCTTCATCCCGAGTTTCTCAAACTTCGCGTCCATCGGTGCCCCGATTACCCCAAGATTACGAGCAAGCCTTCGGGCTCTTGTCCTCAAGCCATGGCTTCTCCGGATTCTATCCCACAGTACCCTCAACCGTACGGAAAGCCAAGACGCCATCCGTATCTCGGAGCTCTTCGCCTCAGATGGCCAAGTCCGAGTCACGGAAGGACTACGAAAAGTCACTTGGTGATTTGACAGTTTCAAACGGATTCAGCAGTCAACACCTCCCCACGAGAGTTTGACGAACGACATGTTCCCCGGACTTTAGATATGGTAAGCGTTGTGTTGCTTCGATGACGGCGTTCATTAACTGATGATCCTAAAGTTAAAA
>JAHXRV010000166.1:0-17037 GCA_019904355.1 Psilocybe tampanensis | reverse complement strand
TACACCTTTCCCTACACGAAGCTGTTCCGATCTTGCGGCAAGTGTGACATTCCGTGTTTTTGCTTTCCTCCCATTGCAAGCAGTTGCTGTGAAAAAAAATGATACAAAACTGTCAGGAATACTCTAGAGATACACCATGCAAAATTTGAGGACGAACGGAAGGGAACTGAGGGAGATATTCGAGAATGTCCGATTGAGGGGTCCGTCCGATGTTCGGGGTAAGCATAGTATAGAAATAAGAGGCTTCTAGGGCTCTCCCAACTTTTCCCAAAGCTTTCTGGCCCCTAATGATTAAACTGTAAAATTCCAAGAAGAATCGACGGCGGTCGTTTATCAATTGACCGACAGCATCCACGTGATCCTTTGAGAAGAGGCGATCTGGGAAACGAGGCCTCGCCCTTTTTCATCCTCTTCGAGGTCTTTGTATCTCTTTCTATCTCCACAATACACATCGTACCCGGGGGGATCTCCAGGCCTAGGACCAGATACCCAAGCGCCGTCTGTCTCTTCTTGTCGACGGCCACAATAGCTTTGGGACTCGCCTTCGTTCTTCACCACTCTCGTTTTCTTGGATTTAGAGGATTGTCCACGAGGATGCCTGCCAACCCACTCCGTCGTCTCTCCGTTGTGTTGAGGTTGGCAGAGGCCTACGAGCCAGCAGTGAAGCCTGTGGTGCCGCCCACGACAGCTACATCGCTCAAACTATTCTTGGAAACTTCAAAGGCGAACTATCTGAAGGATGTCCAGGAAGACCCAACAAAGGCTGCAGAAAAGTGGATCGTGGTAATGGGGAATGAGGCTGGAGGTACGTTTTTTATTTCTTTCACTAAATCGGTGTTATCTACTGAATTTATGTATCGCATACAGACCTTGACACGATTGCAAGCTCCATTGCTTTTGCTTGGATTCAATCCGAGATCCACAAGAAACCAGCTGTACCCCTCCTGCAGATCGAACGAGAAGATTTCGTTCTACGTGCAGAAAATCTACATGCCCTGAAGCTAGCAGGGCTTAGTGACAACCAGGAAGAACTCCTCACCATCAGCGAAACCTCTCAGTTCAAGCCTTTCCCCGCACACAACTTTGCATTGGTGGACCACAACCGCCTCGCTGACACCTACATGCAGGACAACCCTGCAGGACATGTTGTGGCCGTCCTCGATCATCACCAAGATGAGGGACTGTACCCTGACGCCAACCCACGCGTCGTAACCCCGTGCGGCAGCTGCTCATCTCATGTCTCACCCCTCTGCCCTGCAGAACTCCCCGCCGAACTTGCGACCCTTCTCCTCTGTGCAATTCTGATCGATACCGATGGCCTCGCGCCTGGTGGGAAAGCCACGCAGGTCGACCGTGACGCTGCGCTCTTCCTCGCACCTAAATCCACGATTGGGAATACCATCCCACCCCCTTCCGCACTCTCGCCCATCAACCATGCGAATCCAGATGCGTTGTCTGAAGTCCAGAGCATCATTACGCTCACTCAAACGCTTTCTGACAAGAAGTCAGACGTTTCTCAGCTGGGAGCCCTTGATCTCCTCCGTCGGGATTACAAAGAATATACCTATAAGCTTTCTTGGGCGACAGGTCAGCCCACCATCAAGGTTGGACTCTCCACCGTCCCGTCTCCCCTGTCGGCCTGGGGCACAGACGGTAAACTTGAGAAGGACACCGTGGTGTGGATGCAGCGCCGTGGGCTCACGATCCTCGGCGTGTTGACCTCCTTCCGAGACGTCAAGAAGAAACTGCTCGGAAAGAAAAAGGTCGGGAAACATAAACGTGAAATGGCCTGGATCATCCTTGACGGCAACGACTTGGCCAAGACTTCGAGCGACGGGCTGACCACAGCTGCCCTTGCTCGGAGGATGTGGAAGGCATTGGAGGCAAACGAGGAGATCAAGGTCAAGAGGCACAAAAAATTCGACTTGGAGGATTCGAAAAACCTGCCAAAGGGCGCCAAAGCTCGTGTCTACAAACAGGGTAACGCCCATGCGACTCGTAAAGTTGTCGCCCCGTTGGTCAAAGAGATTTTAGAATGATCGCCCGACGGTCCTTGGTCGACGACTCCGATATACGACTTGGAAGACCCGGAAGATCTTCCATCACGCTTCTAACGCCGGACATTATTTACGAACAGACAGCCTTTCTTTCTTCCTTCCTTCTTTCTTTACCCTTCGTCCCCTTCTCAATGGGACGATCGTACTTACATCTTGACGACAGTGACATCGGACATGTATGACAGGTTATGCCAATATCGCGATCCCATTTCTCCTTCGATACCCTTTCTACTATACCTCATACGACATTACAGATCACATTCTCCGTCCTCCGATTTTTTCTTTCTCAATCAAATACATGAAGCATTTTGCGAGCTTCTGAGTTCTGCGTGATCAAGTTGATGCACTCGGACCGTCACTGAAATAACAATACATGAAAGAAAGAACATGTACAGGGCCTCGCCATAATAAAAATAAAAATTGAGGCGCCGATAACATTTGTTGGGCCAAAGATCGCTAACAACAGGACAACGTTATTGTTAGTTGTCGTGATGATGCATTGTTGAATTGATCGAATTAGGAAAGCATTGTTCTTGGTCATAGGGCCCTTCCGCTTCTTGTTATTGTGCCACTTATTTTGCCAATATGAGAGCCAGTTCACTGTACTTCGACCGCTCAAAACTTACCCCCAACCATGACCGATTCGCTGACGACCAAAGTGGCATCGTCCCCTACCCTCTCCGACCCAGAAATCCCTCATATCCAAAGTACAACTCCAGAGACGCCAGGCAACGAAAGTCCACGAGCAGACATCATAGAGAAAACTGAAGTCATTCGCCGCGTTCCCTCCAAGGCCAAAAATGTCATCAGAGTCGAAGATCATGACGATGAGGACGACACGGATCTTGAAGGTGATGCAAGATCCTTGCGTTCGACTCTGGAGGATGAACTTTATGAAGCCCGACTGCTCAATTTACCAGGGCTCATCGAACACCTTTTCCCCGACGAGCTGCTGCCTATTCCATTTGATTCTTTGAAACTTGTCGCCACGAGCAGGTTATGGGATCATTCGAAGGGGCAATGGAAAGATCATGACCCTGCTTCTTCTACATTCTTCAACTATCTCAGCAAGGCTCTCGTCGACGCCGCCCTCACACATCCATACTACGACCTCGTTGCAGATCGCCTGTGGAGTAGCGAGTGCCACATGCCACCGTATGGGACTACCGACAAACTCAAGAATAAACGCACATATGGACTCAACCTCGTTGACAAAAAGAGGTCGTCGACTGCTACATGGTCCACAGTAGTGGTCAACGTCGAGCGCAGGACCAAGGCGCGTGAAGCTAGGAGCGTTCTAGAGCATCTCACCGAAGGTGCAGCCATGATATTCCACCACCAACCCGAACGCCGTTTCGTCATCAGTCTTTCGATCTGCGGCAATGAATTCCGTGTCTATGTATTCGACCGTGCGGGCCTCGTCGGGTCTGAACCTTTTCATCTCAAGAAAGATAGCGACTCTTTAATTCGTCTTATGGCGGGTCTGGTCTTGACAGACAATTCCTGCCTTGGATTCGACCCTTCCATCTCCGTTCAGGTTGACCGGACTGGAAGGATTTCTAGGACGGCCATGGCTGGAGGACAGATTTATCAGCTCGTCAAAACGCTTTCTGTCTCGCACGATCTTACCGGTCGAGGATCGGTTATCTGGCACGCTCGACGAGGAAAGGTCGACTATGTGATCAAAGATACCTGGGTCGATGCGTCGAGTACTCGGAACGAGGCTGACCTCTTGCAAGAGGTGAAAGGTGTCGAGGGTATCACGCAAATCATCTCCAACGAGATCATGACAGTATCTGGAGCTCGTATTGACGATACGTCTCATTTGCGCCGTTTTCTTGATGGCCTGGATAACTTTCGCGACAAGGAATGGTATGAATCACTCCCCGTTCGCGTACATAATCGGATTGTCACCACACCCTTTGCGAACCCGTTGAAGACGTTCAAGAGCAAAAGAGAGCTAGTACAGGTGCTCATCGATGCGATTGAAGGTGAATAAAATGATTCTGCCCCATTTAATGTTTTCTTACTTACGTCGTTATTCTCAAGCTCACCGCCGTTTGGTCGAGAAGAATATCATGCACTGCGACATCAGTTGCGCCAACATATTAATCCATCGAGAAAGCGTCGAACAAGACGTCAACCCATTTGCCGATCCGTTGGAGCCATCCAAAGTCTCTTCTCCCCAGAAGAAAGCCTTGCCACCACGAGCAAAAGGCATTCTCATTGATCTCGACAACGCTGTCATTACACACGACAAGGACGGAAAACCCACTGAAGAAGCCCTCTCAATGGCCAGATTTACAGTACGTCGTATTATCCTGCACTTCTTAAACCCAAGTGACTAAATTACCCCAAGGGGACTTTGCCATATGCCTCCGTTGAGGCCCTCATGGGTCTTTTACCAGGAAAGATACGCGAGGCGCACCATGACCTCGAATCCTTTTTCTACGTCCTGCTTTGGTTTTCATTGAGATACGCTGGCCCGAACGGCCTCAGGCGAACAGATATCGATGTCGAAATGGAGGGTCAGATGCGACTCTGGGTCGAGGGCGGCAATCGTGGAGACCCGCGGGAGATCGGAGAGGCCAAGTACACGACAATGACTACAACACACGCCCATTTCCGAAGAGTCGTCACTGGGAAGTGCACGCCGTATTTTAAAGATTTGGTTCCGTGCATAGAGGAGCTCTGGTTGAAGTTTTTCCCGAAGGAGACGAGACCCAGTGAAGGTACTGATTGTCCAGAGGACGTCAGACCGAGAGTCACGCACCAAGAAGTGATTGACATCCTCCGCAAACCGTTGGAGTGGCTTCCAGAAGTTGATGAGGCTCAACTTGATTCCAAGGTTGTTGAGGACGAGAACAAGGCGACAGCTGCAGCGGCTCTAACTCCGGAATCTCGTGTTCCGGTGGCCAAAAGGAAGAAACCCGACCATGAAGAGGACGAGGGGAACTCCGAGGACAGCGATGAGGAACGGCCTTCAGCCAAACGTGCGCGGGTCGCACCCAAGATTATTGTTCGTTAAACGAATGTTGTTTCTTTCTTGATTTACACTCTGGCCATTTCAATCCTCGTATACTACTTATAAAGTTAACAAGCGATACCAGTGCCTTTAATCTAGTTCCTAGATAGTTCCGATAATTATTTTATTTATATCATCTAATTTGTACGTAGTTAACCTGAGAATCTAATCATCCGAAATGTTTGGAAGAGTCGTGTACTCTAAGTGTATCTTGGAGCTAGCAGCCGTATTCGTTAGATTTTGAGGAAGATTCCTCCACAAAGGGATGCTCTGTTTATCCGTCACATCAACATGAAGAGCGACATCGCGCAACGCAGGGAATACCCTGCCGTTGCAGATGTGTTCGTCGAGCCTCCTGAGGTCCGAGAGGTGATCAACATCGGGGAAGGCAAAGAGACTAAGTTCTAGCTTTTCGAGATTGTCCCAATGAGGAACATCTTTAAGAATCTCGGAAAAGAGAGCGCCTGACGATGGGAAGTCAGTGAGGATACTCTGGATGCTCAAATGGCGGAGCTGAAAGGCAACGTCGTGGTTATCATTTATGAGCGAGGAGGATATTCTGTGCAAGTTGGGCCGATCGAGGTCGACTATAGGTAAACGATATTAGTAACTGAATGATAATTTCTGGAAGGTGAATAGAGACTTACGTTTGAAAAGCATCAGAGTCAACGACTCAAGGCTCTGAAGCCCACCGATCGTGAGCAAACGTTGGAAATCATCGATAGCATGAGAGTTCTTGAAGCTAAAGGTGAGATACTGCAAAGACTGCAGCTTTAGGCCGGAAGTTAGATGGTCTGTGAACGGGACAGCAGGACTAGAGTTGGCATAATTGTGGTAAGAAGGACGCTGCAAAGGCTTAAATCCAAGACCAGAAACGTTAAGGGATCGAAGGTTCCTGGTCAAAGAGAGCAAATCCAGGGGGAAATCGCGACCATTCCAGATAGTAAGACGTCGGAGTGTAGGTAGGCCGAACAACCTACTGAAACTCTCCTGGAGATGTCGTGGAATATTGTTCCAATCCAAGATCAGTCTTTGACGACAGAAGCTGGTGAGAGTCAGAGTGCGAACAGCAGTGAGCATGTTGAGAACCCTCGAGATTCTTCTAGGATTGTCGACGATGTCAAAAGGGTGGTAGTTATACTCCAGATTTCGAATGTAGGTGGCAATTGTGGGATTGGTGGTGAGGATGCTCTCCAGCGTCTCGAAGCGGATAAATCCAGCCTTGCCGAACATACGGGTGTACAGACTGAGGGTTTCCGTGTCCAGGTCGTGAGGCAGTAAACGTATCGTTTCGAATATCTGTCGTTGACAGCCAGATGTGAGAGGACGGCAGACTTGTGACAGGGTAGATAGCGTCTTCAGATCTTTCCCTTGTTCCGAATCTGAGGCGATGTCATCCACAATATTAAACAGAATGTCGAAAGGAAGCCTTTGGTCGGAAAACCAATCCGTGCTGGCAGTGGGTGTGATGGCCATAGTTAAGTTGTGTGCGGTGATGAATCTAGAAATTACGGGGATGTATGCATATCAGAGCTTAAATTCGGAGGAAGATAATGATTTATAAGAAACCTGAAAGAGAGGACAATGCGTTGACCTCGAGGTTCGGTGACCCTAAGGTCAACGCAATGACAGTGCCTTGACAGTGCGGGCCTGCCTAAGCTCACATCTAATTTACAGAATTCTCTCTCATAAAATATACCTTCTTTGAATTCCTTTATACTGAAAGCCCTCATCAAGCCCTCATAAAAAGGGATGCAAACCTTTACTGTTTGTATGAACTATCGCTGATGGCGTTCGGCCCGAACCTGTGGCACAGTGGATGCCGAATTGATGGCCGAACTCCGAACGGGCGCTCTACACGACTTGACCTGAGCGCATTGTCATATTATTTACCACAAACTGAAATAGGGACATCCTGAGCTACAGAAACAGGTCGGAGACGCATTGTTCTGGTAAGAGAAATTTGAATCCTGCTAGCCATCAAACGCTAAATGCATCAGTGGCATTGAGTGGCCATAATGAGCCATGACGAGGATTGACACAACATTGACTAGCAGTAGGGCCTCGAGCTCAAACTATATAATGTCCTGAAACGCCTGTTTCGTTAGCCAATTACCCTATACTATATTCTCTATCAAGCGACAACGCACACACACAACATGAACTTGACTATTGCCCTCCAAATCCTGCACACACTCTTTGCTCAAACCAGCACTGGATTCAAGAACGACACCGAGGCGTTATCACACAAAAAAGAGGTTCTGGATCTTGCTGCTGTTTCATGCAACGTGTCGACCATGACCACACAGATAACCACACGACCAAATGGAGTGGAAGAACCAATTCAATTGTCGGAAGGAGAGAGGACTTTGATTTTGCGTTGGGAGGTACTAAGGTCAGAGGCATATGACGCTTTGGCTGATGGGTTTGGACTCGGAGGAAACAAAACGGCGTCCGATAATGCTCCAGGCGATGAGGCACTCTACGATGAACTGTTGCAGCCCCAAGCTATGTTAGCTTAGTAGTTTCCGTTGATATAGAGCCACCTCACAGCAGAAACGGGTATGGATTCTGGAAAGATGTTAGGATCGCACGCATGCCAATTGAAACGTCTCGCTGCCAGGCCGTTGAGCACCGTTCCTCAGAAGTCGGTCAGTTATATAGGCGTGGTATTACGGTGCTTGAATAAAGCCTTTGAAGTTATGGAGCTTTCATTAACTCAGAATTCAAACCTTGGAAAGTGCGGTTCAATCATCTCGGACTTAGCACCTCCGAAAAGGAAGTGCCATCAGCTTTGATCGCTAAGATTGGCACTGTTCGACTTTCCTTCGCGTTTAAACGATCCTTTCCCTTTACCAGAGATCCTCCTTCCTTTGACGCGTCTTCCAACGTACACAAAGGTTTTATCGTCACACCAACCTCCCAAACCACGTTTACCCAACACAAAGCCGTGTTTATCCTCTTCTCCTGGAGCCCCTCCCAACAATCTCCAATGGCTAGAAACACAATCAACGCAGAAATGACAAACGACCTCGGTGAATATATCACCGCTCCAGTTGTACGAGCAGTAAGGCCACTTCCCAGACGGGCCCTCGGTGCCCAACGACCACAACCTCAAAATCTGTGGCATAGTGGCACGCCAGTACCTGCCACTCGAAACGAGAACTCTGCAGGCCCTTCGAGGTCTGCACACATCCCGGCGACTACTACCTTTCCTTTCACCATCCCCACAACTCCATCTTCGCGGCCTCACAACAGCCACCAGCCTTCGTCCCAGAGATATCAACCCCAGTCGCCTGAACGAACGCCCACAGCGGTGCCACACGGCCAACCGCTTCTACCTCCTTCAGCCTTGCCACGAAAGAAAGGGCTTACAATCAAACTGCCATATTTCCTTCCTAGAGGGAAGAACACACTGGGTAACGGTGGCGCCAATTTGGAATCAGAAATCCCCATCCAACCGTCCACCCAGGCTCGTATGCGGACATCCCTCGGCCCAACAACATCGCCCGCAAAAATATTGTCCATCAAGCTACGGAATTTCCTGCCCCGACCCACGACCTCTAGTATTGCAATGGGTACCATTGCTTCGTCCGCCAGACGTCCAGCCGATCCTTGTCAATCCAATCTACACGCCGATAACACACTGGCAGAACCGCAGGGAGCCCCTGCAAACTCTGTCGCAAGGACATTTCTCGAGTCATATCAACATGCCTATCCAATGCGCGGCGTGATGGATCAACTTGAGAGGAAGGCTGGAAGTGGTGGAAGATCCAGGAAAGAAAGGCTTTCCGGCACAGAAGAGCACAGTCCATTCGACATACATACCGCGGACGAATACTCAGCGAGTGCCTCGACCTTGGGCTCGGGTTTGACAAACCCTGACGCCGACGATTTCTTCGAAGGCAATCCACAAACTGCATCGTCATATAGCAGCACACGTCCAGATTCCTTTGAAGTAGGTGTTCGAGATGAAGGAGAGGCTTTCCTTCCAGGAGACCTTGAGGGGATGATGATAACTGATGAGGAAGAAAAAGGGATCAATGAAGGATCGAAACGCGTAGAAAAGGGATTGGACCATCGACGAACCGTTGTGGATGCGCGGTTGCACGACCACCTTAATATTCTCCCATCACATCTTAAACGTCATTCATCCCCAACAACTCCTCTCCAACTCGTCAACTCTCCAACACTTCTCGGAAAGAAACTTGTATTCATCAAGGTCAGATCTCTTTCAGAGGGAAATGGGACAGCCTCGCTGGAGGTGGTTGGATCGGATTCCGGTTGCCAAAGGGCGACCAAGAACATCCCGAACGAAAGGCTGTTCGTCTTGAAGAAGTTCAAGGCCGGTCGGAAGGATACAAGCCTCAAACTGCAAACCGAGTCCTTGGTGCAGTTGAAACGCGAGTGCGATGCCTATAGGCGTATTGCAGAGGCTCCGACGAGCTCCAAGCGGGGACTGGAGTTTGTTATGAGGCTCGAAGCAACGATCACGATCCTCGATGGCGAACGGAATGAAAGCTGGTGTCTTCTAATGGTGTGGACATTTCGTCATTTTTTATTTTATTTCTGCTGATCTGAATCTTTTTCTAGCCTCTGATGCCAAAGGACCTCGCTCAGCTAATGGCTCAGTCAGAGGAGGATCTTTCCATTGAAGATGTACGAAGGATACTCGCCCAAGTGGTACGTCTCGATTCTCCCCTTGCCATAAGCCCTTCCTGATCGGAAATCGTGTAGTGTGTAGGATTGGCTACCCTACACTCAATAGGCATCATCCACAGCGATGTAAAGCCCACAAATATCCTCCTCGACGCGCAAGGAAACGTCAAAATCGCGGATTTTGGCCTGAGCTACACCACCGAGTCGATGGTGGATCTGAAGGTGGATGGGGCCTATACCAAGGCCAAACTTGGGACTATGGGATACATGGCCCCAGAGAAGGTATATGGGGTGGAATACAGCTATCCTGTGGACTTCTGGTCTGTGGGATGGATGCTGTACGGGATGGTGTCGGTTGGGAAGGAGGTGCGTCGTTTTTCTCGGCTGTAACCGTGACGTTGACGATGACCTAATCTTGTCGTTCCTTAGCTTGTTGATGCCCACGACAAGGAAAGCGATCTGAAGGAATGGGCTGAGGAATATGGCAGCCTGGCTTTAAGACGAGAATTCTTCGAAGATGAAGAATTCGACGACGCGACCCTTGGACTTCTGTGTGGGGTAAGTCTCTCGAACTCTACTTGTCCACTATGGCCCTTCTGATCCCGGGCATTTCACATTACAGCTCTTAGATCCCAATCCTCAAACGCGGATGGGGATCGAAGAAATTATTCTTCATCCTTTCTTTATATCCAGGTATGCGACCAATCAGTCTTTTTTCCCTTTAGGCTCGATTTTAAACTGTACATGCTTTTTTATAGGGGTGAATCAGAATTTTCGCGGATGTACGAAAAAGGTGAGCTGCAACGACGATTGACGAAATCTGCGCCGCAACTAACTTCCTTTTTTCTTAACCAGCTGCCTTGAGGACGACAGAAGAAGCTGTACACAAAAATGTACCGCTGGGGGCCACATATGTCTCCGAACCGAGCAACGGAACCACCTTCCGATGGATAAACCCCTACGGCAGATTTGCCTAGCTCTGACCGTGGTCTTCAGTTTCCTCAGGCTCATGCTTGATGACATTTCTACTCGTAAAATCGGCTAGATTGTCATTGTAGTTACATAACATGAAAGTTGTAGTACCTACTTTGAGGTTGGCAATACACTCCTTCGAATAAGCGCCAAGAAATTCAAGAGAGCTTCAGAAGAATCTAAAATAAAGATGCATTGATCACAGATACAAATTGTACGAGAAAAACGAACGCAAATTTGCAGTGTCTGTCCTTCATATAACTTTCACAAATGACAAACCTTTCGACACAAATGATGAAGAAGTGCGTGAATTCGATTAAAACGGTCAGACACTCAGACGCAATGCAACGACAATCTAGATGGCTGGGAAGAATATCGTTGAACCGTATACAGAGCGATAATTTGGCGTTTTTCGATAGCAGAGATAGGATTTCAGGATTTGCTGTTATACGGACTTAACGGCCTGAAAAAAAAAAGAACATGACGACATTGATCGCTAAGATTGTCATTGTTCAGTCGGACGTTCAACA
The DNA here is from genome assembly GCA_019904355.1 of Psilocybe tampanensis. Classification (NCBI taxonomy): domain Eukaryota; kingdom Fungi; phylum Basidiomycota; class Agaricomycetes; order Agaricales; family Agrocybaceae; genus Psilocybe; species Psilocybe tampanensis. The sequence continues at coordinate 5,794 of JAHXRV010000166.1, read as the reverse complement.
TTCACTCACCTTTGCTTCACCATCCATTTGCTCTTACCAAGATCGTCCCTTTGCACGACGTGTCCTCTAAAATATATAACGTGTTCATCGACACCCGAACCTCCAAAACCACATTTATCAAACACAAAGACGCGTTTATCCCTCCTTCACCCCACTTCCAACAATCACCAATGGCACGAAACAACATCAACCGAGACAACACAAACGATCTTGGACAGTATATCACTGCTCCAGTCGTCCGGGCGCTAAGGCCACTTCCCAGACGGGCCCAGGGCAGTGCCCTTCTCCAACAACCTCAACATTTGTGGCACGGTGGCATACCCATCTCTGCCACCCAAAACGAGAACGTCGCAGGGCCTTCAAGGTCTGCACACATCCCAGCAACGGCCTTCCCTTTCACCATTCCAGTGACTCCACCCTCTCCGTCCCGAGGCAGCCACCAACTTGCAGCCCGCACACATCAGCCCCAGTCACTAGAACAAACACCTACCGCGCGACCACGCGGCCCACAACTCGTCCATCCTTCAGGATCGCCACGAAAGAAAGGATTGACAATCAAGCTACCATATTTCCTGCCTAAAGGCAAGAGGACAGGTATCTCCACTTTTATCTTCTCTCTTTGCCACTCACTGACCCACCGCCCCTCAGGATCCAACCACTCTCCAGCCGTCCAACCTGCCACCACTTCCACCAGCCCTAGAGACGGCAACCTACATCTCCAACGAGAAACGCCCATCCAGCAGACCAACCATAAGCAAGATCAGGCCTCCTGCGCATCCGGCTCCCCTAGATCGTCACCCAAAACGAAAAGGTTGACGATGAGGCTACGACATTTTCTAACCCGCGCCACAAGGTCCAGCACTGCGTCGGGTGACATCCCTTTAGCGACAGAGAATCAACAACCAAGCCAGGCTTTCACGATCCCAGACATTCAGATGCCAACCATAGAAGCCACCTCGTTACTGCCTATTCTCCAACGAAATTTGTCGGAGGAGAGTCTTGGAAGAGACATGCCTCCTTCAACTTCAGGATACGTCAGTGGATTGTTCGGCAGCGTGGACAGATATCGTGGAGCATCAGGAAACCCAGAACCATTTGGCCGCCGTGTTGACGGTGTTGTCGTTACGTCCAACCACGCTGAAGTAATCGAAACCACAGAGCCTCCGAGCTGCGTTGTACTGGGGACAAGGGTGATATCTCCAGATGCCCAGAGATATTCTCCTCAGCGAGACACAGAGGCATTTTGTAGTCCTACTACCTGCGTGGTAGAAGGACAAGACGACGACGGGCAACAAGAACAGGGTGCAAGAACACAGTCCGGTGTCGAGGAAGCGATACGCCTCCACTTTCAGCAGAAGAGCGATCATTCAGGGAGCGCCTCGACCTTCGCTTCAGGATCAACAAATGTCGATAACAACAGCCTGGGGGACAGTCTGTTCGTGGGTGGCCCAAGGACGGCGTCATCTTACAGCACACGTCCAGATTCCTTTCAAGTAGGAATTCTTGATGACGAAGAAGCGGCTTTGCTTTCACAGGATTTGGATGGAATGATGGTGGATGTGGATGGAGTGGGGACCGTCGAAGGCTCGAAGCGGGGAAACGTCAGATCCAACCACACGAAAAGAAAATTGAGCCTACTTCAGGACTACCTCGACATTCTTCCATCTCATCTCGCTAAGACGCCATCCCGAACCCCCATCCAGACTGGCAGCACCACAAATCTTCTTGGGAAAAAAATCGAGCTACTGAAAGTGAGATCTCTTTCCAAGGGAAATGGAACGGCCTCACTCGAGGTTGTGCGATCTTTCTGCAGACGCGAAAGGACTACGCGGACAGGCAACGTCCAAAACGGGAAGCTCTTCGTCCTCAAGAGGTTCAAGGCTGGGCGCAAGGACATAAGCCTTGAATCGCATATCGATTCCTTGACGCAATTGAAACGTGAATGCAATGCGTATCGGCGTATTGCAGAGGTTTCAGCGAACTCCAAGCGGGGATTGGAGTTTATCATGGGGCTTGAGGCGACAATCACCATTCTCGATGGTAGAGTGGGTGGTGAACGGAACGAGAGTTGGTGTTTGATACTGGTGTGGACCTTTCGTTATCGTTTTTTGGTTCCGGCTGATCATTGACGTTTTCTAGCCTTTGATGTCGAGGGATCTCGCTGAGCTAATGGACGAGTCAGAGGAGGATCTTCCCATCGAGGATGTGCGAAGAATACTCGCCCAATTGGTACGTTTGGTTTTCACTAGTTAGAAATGGCTTTCCTGATCAGAAATCGCGATTAGTGTGTAGGCCTGGCTACCCTACACTCCATCGGAATCATCCACAGCGATGTAAAGCCCGCGAACGTCCTGCTCGACGCGCAAGGAAACGTGAAGATCGCGGATTTCGGGCTCAGCTACACCACTGATGCGATGGTGGATCTGAAGGTGGATGGGGCCTATACCAAGGCCAAACTTGGGACCATGGGATACATGGCCCCAGAGAAGGTAAATGGGGAGAAATACAGCTATCCTGTGGACTTCTGGTCTGTGGGATGGATGTTGTACGAGATGGTGTCGGTTGGCAAGGAGGTGTGTCATATTTTTTCGGCTGTAACCGTGATTTCGACGAGTGATGACCTAATCTAATCTTTCCTCAGCACGTTGATGCTCACGATGAGGAGGACGGCGTGAAGGAGTGGGCAGAAGAATACCGAAGCCTGGCTTCGAGAGAAGAATTCTTCGAAGACGAAGAATTTGACGACGCGACTCTCGGGCTTCTGTGCGGGGTAAGTCTCTCGTGCTCTGAAATACCCTGCCACACTCTAATCACTCTATGTACAGCTCTTAGATCCCAATCCTCAAACACGGATGGGGATCGAAGAAATTATTCTCCATCCGTTCTTCACATCTAGGTATGTAATGTTTTATTATGTGCTTCGCTGGAGTCGGTTTTGAATCGTACATGTCTTTTGTAGTGGCGAATCCGAATTCTTCAAGGTCTACGAAAAAGGTGAGGACAAGGAAGATTGAAATAAATTTACAGACTAAATCCCTTTTTGTTACCAGCTGCCTTGAGGCCGTCAGAAGAATCTGTGGACAAAAATGTGCCACTCGGACTCACTGAATACGTGTCCGAACGTAGTGACGGCTCCACCTACCGGTGGATAAATCCTTTCGGGGGATTTGCCTAGTTCTGACCGTGGTCTCGAAGCTTGAAGCTTGAAGCTTGAAGGATAATACCATTTGTACAGTAGAATGAAGCAATTGACTCGTAGATTGACATTAGATACTGCTGAAGCTGAAGGTTTCATATCATGTGGAACTGGAGACGGGGCCTTGGTTTGGTCAACGCGTACTTCCGACGTCCCATCCATCGTTGCATGTTGAAGGACGGAGTTCTTCGATGGTGTAATAATTTCAAAAGCACTCCCTAGACCTGGGCTTTAGCCCGGTCGGTATACGAGATAATCAACTGTTCCGGGGTGAACCATTATAGACTGTAGAATAGATAATGTATGAACCAATTATGCGTCGATGAACAAGCGCCCTCCCCAGCGCTTGAATAGTCTGGTTGCCCCTCGACGAAAGCGATAGTAGTTCAACCTCAAAGCAACCTCCTGTAGGTATACTGGTAACACAAACACTCGGTTTGGAACATGTTATGCCCTTGATTTTTCTTTTTCTTGCCTCCGTCTGTCAGTGAACCTGTAGTCCCAATTCTCTTGGTCACCGGGTCGAGTTATGAGCGCAACTGAGATGATTTCTTAGCTGAATACGGCCCCATCCATGATATAAATCTCATTTTCACAGACAGGTGATATGCTCTCCGTGACTCTGAGGGCCGCCTGAGGGAACTCGGGAGTTGATCTGTAAATTGCCAAGTTACATGTCAGCATGAACAACTTTCCATTCGGGACCGAGAAAACAAACGTGCCTTTCCTTTCGGGACTCTCCTTACTTACACTGCAGTGATAAAAGTTTATCCATAAAATTATGTATAGCAGAATGAACCTTGAACGAACCAGCATGAGAAAGAGGCACCAACATAATGATTGATATCTAAATTCAATCAAAATATGCCATAAGGAACTATGTAGCTGCACAATAACCGTACATGTACATAAGCCGATTCAGGCTTGTCCATATCCGTATTCCAGACCTACTTGGACCCACATCACTCTCATTATTGCTTGCCATTTGCTCTTAACCTCTACCCCAACGATATCTGGATTCACCACTCAGGATATATGACCAAAAATACGGTGTGGGCTGTATACAGCATTTACGAGACCATATAACGTTTTATTGAACGCAAAGAAGGGTTTAGCGATGTTCATTATCCCAAATTTTCCGATGATACACCGAGTCGGCAATCTTTCAAACGAATCAAAACAGATTTTTATCTCTGTGCGGCCCCGCACGGCGGCGGCTGGCGACAGTAATGATCAATCATTATCACAAACCAGTGACTGTTTGAGGTCCCAGATAATTCGCATTCCGAGCCGATTGGAAGACAAACTCGATGATCCGACTGAGGCTTATTTTGAGGGCACAATCTGTCAGTGTGTCGCTTTGATGCCACTCGGGAGTTCAGCGACATGAATATGAGTGAGAATGGCTGACCTTCATTTAAGGAGACATCCTGTTTGTGGAGTACGAAAGCGAGTAGGACAGTTACAGCCGTGCAACTCCTTCCCGCCCTAACCCGCCTCCCGACGGTTACGGCCCTGCAGAATTTTGACCCATTTTCTCCCTGCACATTCTCTCAGTGCGCTGTTTAAGTAAATCTCCTTGGAGATTTTCTGTTCAATATACATATTTATGCGTCCCTTTTATTGATGCGGCGTTCGCTTACCAGCTTCAACTTAGTAACTCGCAGAAATCCAAGTACGTACATCCGTTTCTGAGCACAAAAAACGGGTATAAAAGCCAGTCATATCAAGCAGGAGGAGGCGTCAATCAAGCTTGATCCCCCATTTCCAAGTATTACGAACTTGAGACAAACCGCACGATGATCTCCATACGATCCGTCTTTATGGCATTATGCCTCTCTTCGCTATTCCACTCTGCTTTTGCCACATACCACTGGCCTTCTCCCCAATACGATGCCCTCGAGCAATTCTACTTCGAAGGCACTGACCATATTGGCCTCGACATTGGTGGGGTCACCAGGAACTGTGTTCACCGAACGTCCACCACTACTTCCACTGTAGCCGCCGAATGGATTCGCTTGGTGGGTCACTTCATTGCTTGTGTCTTTTGAAATACAGCTAAGGGTCCGTTCGGCAACCAAAATACCAGGTTCAGTACAGTTTGATTTTGATGGCACCTACCACTTTGGGAGATATTGTCACATCTAGTCACACTGGGGATTTCTCTGGACATCATGTGATCATCTTCCCACATCCAAGCAAAGCAGATAAGGGAAAAGCCGAGGATTTGTACAAACAAAAGCATTTCCTTCAAATTTCCCTTTTATTTCTTGTTTATTGTCATATCGTCTAAATACAGTGTTAATTTCTGAGTACCTAGATAAAATGATAGCTGCCTGTCTCTATTAGCTTTGAATACCATCAATTATATTAGCACAATTCTTGATATTATGTCGGCCCCAATGCCGGCCGGGCCGCTGCCGCTAATCGGCTCTTTCGGCTTTCGATAAAAGTAAGTGTGAACAAAGTGTGAAGCGTGCGACCACATTCCCGAAAGAGGTCTATACCATCAATTTCAAAATATACTGAACCTCTACTGAACTGGTATTTTGGTTGCCGAACGGACCCTAATCAGATTTCTATCCTCAGGCATACCAT
>JAHXRV010000143.1:0-40435 GCA_019904355.1 Psilocybe tampanensis | reverse complement strand
CCTCTGCCTAATTTTGAACTCGAGTCTCTAACGACGAAGGTGCTGGTAGTACCTGGGACTTTGCTCGACTCAAGCTCAACTCAAAGCTCCTCATCGTTTGATCCCTTGAAACCTTGGCTATACGCTTTGATTTTATCAGGCTATGTGACTTTATTTAAAGGTACGTTGACGATCACATTTACCAATTTCACCACTGACCACACAGGAACTTAAACATCTCCTAAGTATACTGTCCAGTTCCCGAACGAATAAGCTTGATTGTTCTGTTAATCCGAATCATCATAACTATAATCATCATCATCATCTGAATATCCACCATCCGAAAATACAGCCCCATCGTCGTCGTCATATTCGCGCTCTTCACTGGAGGAGTAATAGACGCCTTCGTCACTCGCAACTCCGTCGCTCATATAATCCTGGTCTGGGTCTTCTACGGTGTCTCTGTAGTCGAGATAACTCGAATGCGGATGGGCGTTGTACGGCTCTGCATAACCACTCAAGGCAATGGGATGGTGGTAATCATCGGAGTACACCTCACTTCCGGACGACCCCATTGAAAGATTCTCGGAACCATTTCCTCTGGTCGTCGCCATCGACCATCCAGGTGACGGAGGTCTTGGTAAAGGCGAGGCCGTCCCAGAGTAGTGATGGCTGGAACCTTGATGGCCCTCGTGCCCTCCAGGTTCACCTTGATATATCACAAGCTGGCTTTGGCTATTCCCTTCGAAAGGCTGCGACGGATGTGTTGGGCTGTGGGGTGAGGTTGGAGCCGATGTTGGATGATAAAAGGATGGTTTCTCTGAAAAGCTGGACTTTGAACCTTGGAACTGACTATACCGTGAATTAGAGGCACTCAAAGGCGGAGCGTATATATCGCTTGAAGGTCCAGATCTTCCCTGTGAAGCTTGTGGAGACTGTGCCATAGAGGGTCTGTGAAAGATTGCAGGAATATTCTCCTGAGGGGCAAACTGGTACTGTCGTTGTGGCCTCCCAGACGGCCCATTTGTATATCCAGGGTATCCATAATCATTCTGGCGATCTGACCACTCTGTCATCTCAGAGCTCGACGATGATGATTCAGACTGAGAAGTGTCTGATGCGTTGCTGCGATCGATACGGATGTCAGCAGGGGGACGAGGGAAAGCTTGCGAATGGTAATGTGCTCTGGGCATTGTTTCTTTATAAGACCGAGAAAACGATGTTGGTGTAGGATAGGGTGTCCAGGGATTTGTGGGGACAGCCTTGTTGTAAATATAGTTCTGCTGGATCTCCCTCTCGAGCTGGTCCATCGCACGAAGGGCTGATTCTAGCGAACGTCTGTCGTCTCCCCATGGCTGCCCTTCTTTGAAGCCATATGAATATAAATCGTTCCTAGAAAGTCGACTGTACAAATGCACTGTTCGATATTTGGTCGAACTTGACTGGCTTATAGAACTGACCTCGGATATTGATTCATGCTACAGGTAAGTTGGCGCAGCAAGGAACCGGCAAATAGCACTAGGGCCTCAAGGTGGGCGGTATGAAGGCAGTGGCTTTAAGAAATGAATTTCTACAGCGAGATCTTTAAAGCTATGCAGAACAAAGGGCGAGGCGAACACGAGGACATCATCAGGGCACATGTAGAACCATCATCGATCAAGAGGTCCTTATATCCCAAGACATTTGGCCGTTCAATTTACGAGGCATGAGGCGGCACCAAGCAACATGAAATTGAGGCAATAACAAGTTTTAAACATGGAAAATATAATAAGTAGTTGTGTGGAAACCAAACTGCACACAATAAGACCAAAAACAAAGTAAAACTGGAAACCGAAAAACACAATAATTGAGGAGAAAAGCGGGGGTGATGGGGGATGCGAATGGACAGAGATTGTATATGGATGTGAGTGCGATTGAAGAAACAGGTCAATATACGTAGATGATGCGGGTGAAAGAGCGAGAATGACGAGGAAACAGGGTCAATATACAAAGCAGCCGTAAAAAAAAAGACGGAGGAGAAAGGAGACGATATGGCGGAAAGCCACAACAGCTTGGGTAGTCATAAGCATAAGCAGTATATAGAGTGTACTAAGTAAGATGGAAGATCATGATCATGAAGGGGCATGAACAGTGAAGCGCGAAAGAAAACATGACGAAGAGGGGAAAGGCTCAATAATAAACAGTGCCCTGTGGAGCTTGGTCCATGTTGTACATGTCGTACTGCCCGGACTGAGACATATCCACGTATTGAGGATAGCCATAGTGTTCCGGATAATAATATGGTTGCTGATACGAAGGGTAAGGCATCATACCAACCATGCCAGCCCTGCTGGGATCATCCAAGGGCGTCTCATATGAAGGTGCTCCATTATCAGACGACGCAGATTGTTGATAATATCCGTGGTCAGATGTAGGTGCTGGACGCGTGGGTTGGAAGGTAGGCGCTGTTGTTCGAAGTCCTGATGGAACACGAGGGGCAGACTTGGACTTTGCGGACTCCTCGGTTGGGGCGCGGATCTCAATCCGTGAAGTTTGGCGGGGGAAGGAAAATATCGGCGTGCCAGTGGCAGGATCAATGAATCCGTTCATGGCGTTCATTGGAGGGGTGTGAGCGGATGGCTGTTGGGCAAGGAAGTCGGGAGAGACCGCAGAGGGATGATGCATATGACTAGGGATAAAGTTTACGGTAGGGTTGTAATGGGCAGGCATAAGAGGCCGGGGATTATACATAGCAGGAGGTTGGAAATAAACAGGGTGGCCAGTAGCCAGTTCGTATGGCATTCCGTGCTGATTGTAAGCGACGCCGGGGGGAAGCTGAGGATGATAGCCGTAAGGAGACCCGAAAGCAGGAGAGGGTTGGGCTAATGGTTGGGATACGGGCAGTAGGGGTGGGGAGGTAAATCCAGTTTGTAAAGGAGGGAGAGTGGGTCGATCTGTAGCTGGAGGATCTTCAGGAACGGAGGCGGAGGCAACTTCAACTACGGGTTTGCGAAGCACAGCTTCCTCCATTTTGGCCTGTCGTTCTGGATCCGGGGCTTGAGGTTCAACTGACAACTGTTCCAATTGCGATCGAATGGTGGACTCTGCAAGAACGTTGACATCAACCTTCGCTGTAGATGGAACGGATATCTCTACTGCGACAGTCGGGTGTTGTATTTCTTCAGATGCCGGTGGTGCAACGGCATTCAGAAGTTCTTCAGCTAGCTGTACCCCTTGGGTTGCTTGTAGCAGCTTGGCTTCAGTAGTAACTTCACGCTCCTTGCCCGCTCGGCTAGGAAGTCGAACAACACAGCGTTTTTCACCAACCTCTGACCCTTCATTTAAAGTCTTGGAGGACGAAGCTTGGGGGGGTTCTCGAGGGAGAGGAGGACCCTTTGCTGCTCTGAATTCTTTTCCAGGTATCCTAATTTGGTAGGTAGGGCCATGGCCAGGACGAGGCTTGACGGCGGGATCGAAAAACAGGAAAGCCTCATGTTGAGTTGTCCAACTAAATTCAGGCTTTGAAGAAAACCGGACACGTCCTGGTTGCCCGAAAGGAGGAGCATTCCGCGGCGTTGTAGGGGAAGAGAAACCGCCCCGGCCAAACCCTCCTCGCCCACGACCACCAACGAAGCCTCCCCGACCAGCTAACCCGCCACGTCTGGGAGAAGCTTGTTCGTTCCTCGCTGCTTCATGTTCTGCCCGGCGTTTTTCTTCTTTACGCTTCATGTCTTCAAAGCCGTCATGAGTCCAAGCGCGTTCAATGGGGGGAAGGTCCTCCACTTTAGGCGCAGCAGCCTCGTCCTCCCCTCGTGACATAGGACCTCCGAAACCCCCACGACCACGACCTGCAAATCCTCCTCGGCCCCTTCCTCTTCCACGACCCCTCCACCACACACTGAGGCTGCGCCAATCGGAGTCAATTAAACGGTCATCATGACCCCAGAAATTGCCGATGGTTGGAACAAAGGAAGGGTCGGTGTCTAGTTTGTGTTGATAGGCTTGACGGGCGGATTGAGAGGAGACGCGATTTGGATGGCGCGCGTTGGTTTCAGCTTCGGTCGGAGGGGCAACTGCAGGGTGGGAAACGGGTTCCTCGTGTGCAGGTTGCGGGACAGCAACGCGAGGCTCTGCCGAACGTTTAGCTTTACCAGCCTTCTTCGACTTGCGCGAGGGAGGATTCTGAGGGATAGATTGGCCACTAAAATTTGCAAACTCGATGACTGGCAACTCTGCAGGACCGTTGGTCTTCTCATCCGTCACCATTTCTGACCAATCACCACTCGGTGCAAAAAAGGAGGGCACGACCCTATTGCCTTTGGCCACATCATCGTTTACGACCGATTCTGGACTCTTGCTGTTTCTGGGCGTGGGCAGATGGGTGCGATCGTGAGTAATCACATCCTCGGAGGCGGGCTCGGTATCGGAGTCGTCTGTCGCGGATTGGCTGGACGACGACAGATGGTCATCGGAATCGGAGTCGGTCACAGCTTCACGTTCGATTTCATCGTCACTATCGAGGTCGCCTCGAGCCCTCCCTCTGCGCCTAACGGTCCTTCTTTTCTTGGATGAGGCCGTAGTGGCACGCGGTTTGAGAGCAGAAGCTTTAGGGGATGAGCGCGTTGAAGATTGAGATAAAACAGGGGTAGGCATGTCAAGACTAGAGATAGGTAAAAAGAATGAGTAAAACAGCGGGAACGAAGAAGCCACTAAAGAACTTACTTTATAACAAGAAAAGAAAGGGTTCAGATGCACAATACAAAGAATTAGGAGGAGGAAGACCTGCTGTAGTTGGCTGATTAAAAGACAAAAGGGAGGAAGATGACAAGAGGAAAGACGGACAGGCTGTGTGAGTTGGGATCGTTGTTGTCGTCAGAGTCAGTCCACCCATGCCACCGGCAGCGATTGACTCTCATTTTCACTCTCCGCTTCATTCTCCGCCCTAATACCCTCTCCTCCCACGCACCTCCGCTTTCTTATAGCTCCTAACCATGAGAAACCGGCTATCTTGGTTGCCTTCCCCTGACCTCAATGGACCCCCGCAATCCAGACAGCTTCAACCATAGGACACTCCTGTTGTCCACCGGTCGAACCTATCACTTTGTCTGTCCTTTTTTCTACCACATTCGTCTCCATGAGCTCATCCAAGCACGTTAACTAGGTAGATCAGCTTCCCGAGTCGTATGACCCAAAGCAACACCCCACACTGCTCTGTGTTCATGGCTTCCCTGATCTTTGGCATGTTTACTGTTGGTCGTCTCAAACATCCCAGTTAATCTTTCTCGCAGGTATGGATGGCGGTACCAGATTGGTCCATGGGTCCGTCGTGGCTGTCGCGTGATCGTGCCAGACATGCTCGGATATGGCGGCACTTCAAAGCCTGTCGATGCTGCAGAATATTCGACCAAGAAACTATGCGCAGATCTTGCTGCCCTTCTCGACATACTGGGCTTAAAAAGAGCTGTACGAGGTTTTATTTTGTCCTTGGCCTTGGGTTACAATCAACTTGTCCTAGATCCTCATAGGACATGACTGGGGCGCATTCACTGTTGCGAGATTCGCTCTCTGGTATCCCAACCGCCTTATCGCTCTCATAATGTCCGTGTCGGCAAAATATTTCTTCAGTAGACTAATACTTCAACTTTTTCTCTAGCTTGAGCGTTCCCTACACGCCTCCATCCCCCAAATACATTCCGATTGAAGAAGTTGCCAAGCGGGCACCCGACCTAGGTTATCAGGTCTATTTTGACAACCCCAAATCCAGCCTTGAAATCCTTGCATATGTAAGTAGCGGACATCCCTCAACTGATCGAACTGAAGAAGCTCACGACATCCCTGCTTAGTTGAAGAGATTCTTGTCAAATACTTTCAGTCGACCTGATAGTAAAGCTAATTGGTACAAAGTGGGTGCCCTCGAAAAACTCTTGCTCGACAAGAAGGAGATCAACACAAAATCGCTTTTAACCGATGAGGCAAGTCCGTAAATTTCAGTGAAGAACACCCTGCTTACAAAAAATATAGGAATTACGATACTATCATTCTGAGTTACAAAAAGGAATGTTTGGTCCACTTAACTATTACCGGACTGCAAAGTTTAGACACGATGAAGAACTGGGTAAGATTCTCCAATGCTCATGGCACTGATGGGGGCTAACAGCCAAACCAGCGGCCAATCTCCCGGCCACTCTTCGAGAGGATCTGCCTGTCCTCTTTATCTGGGGTACCAAAGATCCGACTGCTACTCCCTTCGTGATTGCAAAGTCACGCAAATTCATTCCCAGATACCAGGATGTGGCATTTGAAGGGCGGGGTCATTGGTTAATGGTCGAGGCCAAGGATGAAATAACGAGTACAGTTATTAAATGGCTTGAAGGCTTGACCTCTAAGCCCAAGCTTTGAAGTATGTGGACTTGTGGAGTGACTGATGGCTCATTGTTTCCAAATTGCTTCTCATCTTGGATTGCCACTTAGTCAATCATCCAAAACTTGTTTTATGCGTGCACAGTGCTATCGTTGTATGTACAATAAATATACATTACCCGCGTGGTATTTCTCTTGAAAGGCAACAGCACTCTGAGGTTGAGCTGAGCAAATACGAAGTCATTTGTGCTTATTTGTGCTTGGGGGTGTTCACTTCTTGTTGGGCCTCCGGCATTCTAGTCTTCACTCTATTCGATGTCACAACCACCAACAATACCAGCCGCAACGAAAGACGACGATGACATCCCCATCCCAGAGCGCCCTCCATCGCCTCCGCTCCATACCACCTTCGCCGTTCGAGGCATCCATGTACGCGCACCATGCAACAACCTTTCGAATGTAGTAATCTCATTTCAGCCTATTGGCATCGTGTTGGCCCTTCTTTCTTTGGCATCCGAATATGTAGCCTCCCACATTTTCTGCCTTCAAGCCCCGAGACTATCGTATCCCGAGCTCTCAGACCATGAACCACGTCGCGTGGAGTTGTGATGGCAAGAAACTTTCAGCAGTCGGTATTGACAAAATCACCAGAGTGTGGAACCCGGAAAAAAGCGTGCGTAATATGGTCTGGTGTTTAGTGAATCTATCTCTAATCTATGCTGTTGAACAACAGTTAGAGATGAGATCTGCGACGACCTATTCGGGAGGTCACTTGGAGGACGTTGATTATGTTTCCTGGAATCCTACTCACCCTGATCTGTTCTGCACGACGAGTCAAAGAGATAGGCGCATGGTTTTCTGGGATGCACGACGTACGTTTTGTTGAGCTTTTCAGGAACTCCAACACTCATTTCATGAATTTTCTACCAGAAAGCCGATATATCCAGCAATTGTCATTGAAGTTCTCTCCCGTACAAACGGCTTACGCGCCTGACGGCCAGTCTATGCTATACGTCTCTAACACACATTACCTACACTTCCTGGAGTTCAGTAAATTGACGGAAGAATCCGCCAAACCAGAATGGCATCCTCGTGAAGTGGTATGTGCTTCAAAACCGAATGTTCGCAGATGTAGGTATTCATTGACATGTTGATCCAAGCCCACAGCTTTAGTAGGCTCTTCGGCCATTTACACGAACTCCGGGGAGTGTGTTGTGTCGTCCTTCAACTCCGAGCACACAATTCGTATCTTCAACCTTTCTACGTATCTATCCCCCGAGGCGCCGGCAGCTCATGTTGGAGGGTGTGATGCTCTAGCGGCTGATCCACGTGGAAGGTGGGCTACCCTATGTGGATCTCGGAACTGTGGGTGATTCTGACTTTTTCAAATTCATTGCAGGTACTTTGCAACAGGAGGCTTTGATTCCATTGTCAACATATTCGATTCGAAATATTGGATATGTGTACGCACAATCACCTCTTGCGAGTGAGCGCGTCTTGTCAGGTCTAGAAGGAATGCATGATGTCTAACCTTTTTTTCATCTAAAGCCATAGCATCAATGCACTCAGCTTTTCCTATGACGGAGAGTATCTGGCAATCGCGAATGCTGGGAACTACATTGATATTGTATGATTTGTTCATTTCGTTGATATATACCAGGCCTGATAGATGCGATCCATAGTGTTCGACCGAAACCACTGCTCCTCTTCATCGTGTACCATCCCTCGGCTCAGCATCCACAGTCGCATGGCATCCTTCAAAGTATGTGATGGCTTATTGTGGGCAGACCAAAGCAAGACACGATGGTCCCCCTGTATCTTCTATGGCTTTTGTCAGTATGTTTGGATTGCTAGAATAACTTGTATTCTTTTCCCTCCCAGTTATATATTTGTGTATCATTCAGCATCTCTCTTTTTCCGTCAAATCATATGTATTTCAATAAGTCTACGTCATCACACATGGCAAGAATCAAGGCGCACCATGTAATGAGAGAAGTAAAGAAAATAATGTGATAAGGAAATGTATGAATGTGCTATAGACGACTTGGTATATACAGAGACAGCATAGGGCATATGTACTTAGAAAATCAGAAAGCTATTTCGACAGCAACCAGTTACTGAGTGCTTGGTTTTGAGTAAATACGAGAGTGCAGAGCATAGGGGTTTGGAAAGCAAAACAAAGCAGGAAGTGTACCGACTGGAAGGGATTGCGAGATAACAAAAACAATACGTGGACGAGAGCAAAAGGCAATGCAGGAGGACAAGTGCAGAAAGCGATTGGTTGCAGATTTAAAGAGCAGAGGACTGAGAAAACAGAGAAAACCAAAATCAAAAGTTCAGCAGCACAGCGTTAGAACAAAATGAATAAACAGGGATAAAGCCAAAAAAAGATGAAGAAAAGGAAAATGTGGGCTTAGAAACCCAACATGGGTATCAATTGTCATGGAAGGCGTATGCGAATCCAGTGTGCTCCGAAGTGGAAGGGGGACGAACGACCACATCAGGCAGGACCTCAGTTTTGCGGAGAATACCTCGCATCTTGGCTGTTTCGGAACGAACAAGCGTCAATGACTTGAGGTTCTTGTGGCGAGGAGTTGCAGCCTTTGGATCAGCGTTCTCATCTTGACGAGCGGGTCTAATCTTCTGACGCTTTCCAAGATTCAAAGGGCGTATCGAAGTGGTGGGGGCAACGGCATTTTCAATGTCCTTGCCGCGATCTTGGAGAAGGGTCAAGCCCCGCAGGCCTTCTTTTGGCGAGGTGGATTCAGTAGATGGCTGCTGATTTGTCGCTTTTGGCATGAGAGGTCTAACTGCGCGTGATGACCATTGGGCCAAGGAAGAGATTGCAGATTGTGATGGCTGAGGAACAGATTCATCGTGAGCTATGGGTCGCTCCAAGGGGTATGTTGTGGGTTCACTGGAATTATCAGATTTGATGTATCGGATGGATGAACGACCTGGCATAGCTGGTGGAGGATGACGGGACACGGGTTTTTGGGCCAAGCTGCTGTGTGGGGTGCTCTGTGCGCGTGGATCCGTCTGCAGGCCTGCTTCGAACTCCTCAAACAAAGTGACAGTGGACGCAGCAGAGGGAGGCATGTTCGCAACGCTGGCGACCGAGGAGCGGGCAGTATCACTATCGATGTTGTGTGGAACATCGGCTCGAAGTCCGAGGGAACGAGTTGACAACGACCGACCGACAGGTTTGGCGCTCTTGTATTCTTCTTCTTGCACGGATTGCAGATGTGAAGCCTCCACGCCGACGACAGTGTTTCTCCTGCCAACGTCAATGTTGCTGGGCACGGCTGTGTATTGCCCAACCTTGCCCTCCAAGGCATTTCGGATGTCTGTGCCCCATGTAGCGAAGGATTGCATGCTGTCCTTTCCAAGGCCTAGACTAAAAAATGAAATTGATGTTTGAGTACAGTAGAAAATGTCAGATTGGAAAGTAAAGAAAGTACCTGGGGAGACTGAAGTGATTCTTTTTGTGTCCAGATACCTTGCGCCCTCGAGGTTGACGAGTGCGAGCAGGAGTAGAATGTACCTCAGGAGAGGAGAAGTCTTCGCCGAATTCCGAGAGCTTCTTGGCGACCTTCTTGCCTTTGCTTTTACTGTAAGTACCGGGTGGGGTATAATCACCTGTCTTGATCTTCATATTATCACCGACGGTAAGTCCAGGAATAAGAAGAGGAAGAACACCAGCTGTCATAGCATCTATCTCATTGATGTCATCGACAGTTTTGAAGGAGAAGTCTTGACCTGAGGAGAAGGATTTCTTGTGAGCAAGCATGGCGAGACGGGCGGCCTTAACACTTGGTGGTGTCGGGGGCAGGGGGAACGGGGGTGGAGGGCTGATATTGAACCTTTCCTGGCCAGTGGGAGTGTCCGGTGGGTTACTCGAAGCGATTGATCGTGAACGAAGATGCGAAGATTGACTGACGCGCTTGTTGGCTGCCCCACTTGCCATGCTTACAAGAGTGTTTGCATCAACAGAACCGCGTTTTCCATCATGAGCAGTTCCTGCAGGAACAACGACAGTCTGTGCCATAGCTGAGTAGTGTCTCTGAGCAATCATGATGCGACTTCCAAATGCGAGACTTTCATCTGCGGCGGAGTTGTGGGAGCCTTTCTTGGGTTCATTTCTAAACCTTCCGAACTGAATGCTGTTGTCCGACTGGGGTGTGCCATTTATATTGACTGGAAGGGAATCGTCGCGGAATGGAACTGGAGGCAGATCAAGGTCATCGCTCTCCTCAAGGGGAAGGACTGAGAGCTTCGGCGCTGGTGAGAGCATGGTGATCGCTCTTCCCAGTTTACTCTTTCCCTCGATTGCGTCCCCTTTACTCAACCACACATCACCGCTGCGACGGCCTTCCACGACGGTCACACTGCAACTCGTGCTTCGTTTATACTCATGAGAGAATTTGTGAGTGGGGAGGCTTCCATGAACCATAGGACGATTGGGATCCACAGGCAAGGAGGAATCGCGAACATCGAATAGACCAACCGGAATGGGAAAAGGTGAGCCAAGGAGGAGGTTAAGGGCCAGCAGTGGCGAAGACAAAGTGATCGACAAGACGAAGAGAACTTCGAGGACTGTAGAAGGAATCGTGTTCTGTGAAAGGAAAATAAAGTAAGGTAATGAAAAACCCTATCAAAACAATTGTCAGTTTCAATTGTATCTCCAACAGGATATCTGCTGACACTCACAAGTGGAAGCCAAATCATAACTGACCATCCATAGGCGGGAGCCATTGTAATTTCCAATGTTGTTCCGACAGGAGCTGCTAATGCGGCGAGTCCTTTCTCCACTTCCAAAGCTCCAGGACCATATCCATATCCACCCAACACTTGAGCATGCGCCAGAGCGGGTGTTATAGGGCGGGATTCAGGAGTTGGCGAATAAGCAGTGCGGAGATCTGGAGTACTTTCATGCCGAATTGTGCCTTCATGTGCAGTTGGGTACGACCAAGCAGATATGGTTGTGTGTGATCCCTGAGACGAGGTCAACCAAGAGCTTTGAGATCCCATACGGGGCTTTTGTTGCGTTGGCAAGGGGGGCAAATCTCTTCTGAAAGGATCTGATTCGGCGAGGGCAGGCGATAAAGGACCATACGGAGAAGGAAGAGGTGGTACAGGTGGTACCTCAATGTCGTTGGGTGTAGTCGAACCAAACCAAAAGGAGGACTTTGCGGGAACCGATGGATGCATAGTACTTTGAGGCCGTCCAGCACCGTGATGAGTCGTTGTCGTTGTTTGATGGGTTGTGAAAGACCAGGCTGATACTGATCCTCTCCGAGAGCTTGCGTTTGAAGTGATCCACGAAGCTCCATCCCGAATTGCGTCTATTTCTTCAGTGGCGAAAGAAGGTCTTGGTTTTTCCTCAATTTCACGGACGGGAGGCCAAGAATCTTCGGGCTCGTTCATGGATGCAAGGTTCTTTTTGATGGAGAACAATGTGCGGATAAGGCAGCCAAACGCAACGCTGGTCAAAACCGCAATGCCAGCCGTATACGTGGTCATTCCATAGAAAAGGCTGTGAACACCTGTTTGTGCCAGAAGACCGGCCACCGTTGTTGATGTGATGACCAACAAAGCAACTGGCGCCCAAATCATCCAGTGACGAGGACCGAACGAAACTGATTGCGCCATGCGAACATGAAGGAGGGTCACGGATGCAACGACGAGGAGGCATGTCTGGCGAAGAGTGGTCGCGATCCATAAGCGAATGGCAGATCCTGGGTCCACGGCGAGCGCGATACCTGAGGGCCCGGTGGTAGACTCGTTGACAATTTGCCAGATGAAAAGGGACAGTGCAATGAGGTCGAGGCCTGCGAGCCATAAGTGACTCTTGTCTGCAGGTGAGAGAGAACGGAAAGTAGGTAGTCCAAATTCGGCCTACAATGGATGAAGGAACAATGGAGAGATGAGCCAATGAGATTCAAATGCCAAGTCAAGAACGTACCGGTGATACACGTTTACTCAACGGATGCGGAGGCAAAATCGGGATAACAATGCGGAGTATAACAAAAGCTGAGGCTATAAAAGACACGAAAGCAAGGGCGAGAGCTGGGGTAAGGGGAGTCATAGTGAATAAGTTCTTGATCGTATTTCTATTATCGTTGAGTCTTCAGAGAGCGTGAGGTGCGTAGGCACGTTATTCGGCGTAGAGCCTTCGTGAAACGTTATAGACGCCAACAACAGCTGGAAGCTGCTGTGAGAATGGAAGGGCAGACCTAGAAAACAAAACACAAGAGACAGAACAGAGCACAAGAGACGAGGGAAATAACCTTGGCTATTTGGTTCTTTATTTGGTCATGGTTCAAATGTCTGGTGGAGACGCGACCGTCACGTGATGGCGTTGCAACACCGAGTGACCATCAAAAGTTATGAATTTTATGTCATCAGCGTCCTGAACATCCTGAACACCTCTCATTACCTCCACCAATTCTCACAGCGCCCCCTTTGAATTGCTTTTCCACTATTATATTTCTGTTGCATTTGCCCTCTATCATTAAACCCTTGTCCATAACATCGCAATTTGGCAGCCTAATCGAAAATAACCTCTTCAAGGACTATGAATTGAACGAATAGTAAAAACTAAACGCCATAGCCTCTATCGCTCTCAATGAACACACGGAGCTCTTTGTCGAGCTGGCTGCTGCCCATATATTTAGCAGCGACAGCCAAGACATCCAAATGACCAATTGAACAGGACCACATAAACGTGAATACCGCCACCGATGGTTGTCAACTTCCACCGCCTTTCTATTTGACAACTCGACGAGAAGCACAAGAATTCCAAGCTTGTCAAATGATCCACCCGACCATGGCGGTATTTATTCATCGTCGAGATCATTCACGCTCTTCCTCCCTCTTCTACATTTGTAAAGGTCTACAACCAGTCGCAAGAAATTCCATAAGAACGATATTTACCGAGCAACGCTCGGCTCTTAGCATCGAAGACTCGTAAGAGCAAGTCAAGAAAGTCTTTCCAACTCTCTGACCTCAGTGCCTAGGATGAATTGTTCGATTGAGACCGGCGCGAAGCAAGAACACGGAGATAGGGAGGTGCTGGGTCCCGCTTATCCGAACAATAGCCGTATTTCTATGCCCAAATTCGCCCACTTTATGGACAGTGTAGCTCTTCTCCTCAAAACCATGAAGGTTCATGGAAGTCTCTGCGCTAGGGTGAGCAGGTTGCGAAATATCAACACGCACACATCTGTTACGCAATCGTGCACTGATTCGGGTATCGTACCATATGGAAGACTTTGGATCATGTTGAACGACTTAATATGCATGTGGAATCACGGCAGGGGAACAGAATAAAAATTCGCTGAATCTTCGCAGACTGCCTTCATATATAAATCACCCACTATGTTCTTCCAGGACCAACCTGGCATCTGCTCGTCAAAATGTACCTCCAGAGCCTCCTAGGGCTGGTGATATCGTTTGTCGGCATTTCTGGAGCGTTAGCTCGTCTCCCAGATGGACGCATTCACGGAAACATGTTGCGCCCTGCCAGTGTACCTCTTGTCAGTGTGCCGAGCTCTGGGGATCCCGTTGTCAGAGACGACGGCAGAGTCCTACCACCTTACACGACAGTTTACTACTTCGACCAACTCATCGACCATAACAATCCATCTCTCGGCACTTTCAAACAAAGATTCTGGCACACATATGAATTTTACGAGCCAGGTCTCTACTTTCCATGGATTCTCGTGATTTTGAAAGTTAAACCGTCTTTTTCTAGGAGGACCCATTATTCTGATGACCCCTGGTGAAAGCAATGCCGATGGTACGTTTTGCCTATCATGCGACCGTTGCCATAATTGAAGTACTGTTAGGTTTTTCTGGATATCTTACCAACAGGACTATCAACGGGTTGATTGGTACGTTCGCCTCTTAGTTGCTCAACCACTTCAACTGAATTCTCCTGCAACAGCACAACAGCAAAATGGCAGCACCATCGTTTTGGAGCACAGGTTCTACGGTTTAAGCAACCCCTATCCCGACTTGAGCGTCAAGAGCCTTCGGTTTCACACCATCCAACAAGCCATTGATGACTTAGAGTACTTTGCGAAGAACGTCAACCTTCCAATGCCAGGTGGCGACTCAGTCACCCCAGATAAAGCTCCATGGATTCTGATTGGGGGCAGTTATGCTGGTACGTTTAACTTTTTCATTGATCTCTCCTCTGTTAAATGTGCTCCTTCAGGGGCACTCACTAGTTGGACTATGGTCAAGTGCGATCATCACTATAATTCATTGAGGAAAATATGCTTACTTTGATGCGTGTTCACCTCGATAGCAAACCAAAGCTTTTTGCGGCAGGTTATGCGTCTTCTGCAGTTGTTCAGGCTACCCTGTGAGTCGACCTCATATACAAATCGTTCATTATGTTTGCTTATCAAAAACCTTACAGAAACTTCTGGCAATATTTTGAACCCGTTCGCAACAACATGCCAGCCAATTGTTCCGCTGATGTTCAAGCAGTCATGACTTACATCGATAAAACCTTCATGGGTAGGAATGCCTCTGCCATCCAAGCCATTAAGGATAATTTCGGACTCGGCGATATGAAACATCTGGATGATGTCGCAGGCGCTCGTGAGCTAACCATTCTCTCACAAGTCATAGACAGTATTCTAATCATCTTCCAAGTTCGCAACAACTTGTGGGACTGGCAGTCATTACAGGTGACAAGCGGAGCTGGCACTCAGTTCTATCGTTTCTGTGACGCCCTCGAGGTTAAAGATGGCGTCCATGCCCCCGCCTCTGGTTTCGGTCTCCAACATGCCCTTGCATCGTGGGGTGCATATTGGCGTGATATATACCTTTCTGGGTGTAAGTACACACCCAAACTTCTGACAGACTTCCGGCTCATGTACCTTGGTTACAGTATGCGGCAAACAGGACGCTGAGTACGCCATCCTCACGAACAAGATTTCACTTGCTAATTTTTTAAAAAAAAATAGGTCTTGTCTTGGAACTTACAATGCCTCCCAGCCATTTTGGACAGACCCTAGCATCAACAACGCAGGAAGATCATGGATGTGGATTGTGTATGTTCTTCTTCATCTAAATATGTATGCAGCGAAATTCATGAAAACCGTTAACTAGGTGTAATGAAGTCGGATATCTTCAGGTTTGCCCTTTGACGTCTCCATTGAGCACACCATTGATTTCCGAAACAGGAAGGCGCTCCTATAACAAACCCAAGTCTCGTTACACGATTGGTCCAACCTTATTATGATCTAGTCAGTGAACGAATAGCGGCGTTGCAGTCGATCGCTGATTATTTGGAATTTAGCGCCAATGCCAGATGATGTTCCCAGAAGCTTTCCCCCTCCCTCCTATCCCCAACACACTCCTTACAAATATAAAATATGGGGGCTGGTATGTGAAGACCAAAAACCTATTCTTCGCCAATGGAAATCGTATGTGTACAGAAGCCAGGATCATTATCTCATATTTACATTTGTCCTGTAGGCGATCCTTGGAAAGATGCGACGGTGTCTTCAAGTTCTGTCTCGGTACGGAGTACGGCTTCGCAGCCAATTGGTCTCAGCGATGGGTTCCACTGTTCCGATTTGGGGTTATCTGGAGCACTCGTTGACCCTACAATCGCGGCTGTACAAAAAGCAGCACTTTCATCCATGAAGAGTTGGCTTGCATCATGGGAACCTGCTAAGGAACACCATCGACCATTCACTTGGTGGAGCAAAACTCCTCAGACTCCTTCGAACTTTTCACCGCCATCGGCGCTGAAACTGAAACCACTCAACGCGTGGTTCAAGAAAGTTGGCAGTATA
Organism: Psilocybe tampanensis; assembly: GCA_019904355.1. Classification (NCBI taxonomy): domain Eukaryota; kingdom Fungi; phylum Basidiomycota; class Agaricomycetes; order Agaricales; family Agrocybaceae; genus Psilocybe; species Psilocybe tampanensis. The sequence goes on along the minus strand of JAHXRV010000143.1, from coordinate 24,299 downwards.
TAGTTAATTATTTGATCTTTATTGGTGTATACCACAGCACCGGCTTCACAATGGACTTTGCTTTGTATTTGTAAAAAGAATTGATCGTCGAGCAATATCTCATAGGATTATACCAATCAATGATTCCAGAATTTCCACCAGCCTAGACGCTACTTTTGTTCAGTGGAGAAACTTGGTCGCATCTTGATATAGTTTCCAAGAACATGTCGAAAAATCCTTTAACCTTGAGAGAATGAATTGATAGACATTCTTTCTGAGTCGCGAGTAAGAAATGCGACTTACATCCATAGATTCTACTACTATACAATTGCGGCCTTCCCGACCCCAGGAGTCATCACAAGCTCGGTAATTCCAAACATCCACCACAGTTTCTCCGGTAGTATGTGTCCCGGTAAGCTCGATATCAACTCTATGCCGAGTACTTTTGAAAAGATCTGGGTAGGCCACGTATGCTATGGTGAGTGCGTCATGCAGAGGGGGACCGTCATTGAATCCAAATGTGGACTTATAGGAGTCGGCAAAGAAACTGATCAAGGTCGACAGAGTATGACGCAGCCTGGTAGATGCTTTTGGAAGCTTTCCATCAATATTGGGAAAGGAGCCTGGAGCGAGCATTTCACGGTGGATTTGGTCGGTGACGATTGCGGTATGGGTGACGTTAATGGGCATCATCGTTTTCTTCACTGGTACATTGAGTACCATTTGTGCAGCATGAGCTATTCAAATTTGTGAGTTGAAAAAGAGTGGTTTAATAATAACAGATAAAGCGTACGATCACAAAGAATGTTGTACTCTGCAACAGAAGAACGATTACCCATTCCGACACCTCCACCCATGAAAACAAATTCTTCGACAGCAACTAACAAATCGGGATATACGCTAACAAAATGGGCGATGTTGGTCATTGGACCTGTCGAGATGACGGTGACTTGGTGCCCAGAGCCGTTGTTCCACTGATTTTTTATGATTTTAGACATTCCCTCCAATGCACGTATACGAGAACCATCTTCGTGATGTGCAAAAAGAGCTTGAACATCCGGACTATCACTATCAGGGAGACCTTGTACGCCCCCTAGTCCGTCAACACCATGGATTTCTGGGTCATGTTTGGCGGGCAATAGTAGAGGTTCATGTGCTCCAGGATAAACACGGACGTGCGGTGCTGCGCCGAACGCAAGCAGGCATCGAGCTGCGTTGATGGCTGTCCAATCACTGCTGGCATTTCCATGGGTCTGATTGCAGTCAATTTTAACCTCAAAATGCTACGATGTAACACACGCACCGTCGAAACACCCAATAGGTAGATGTTGGGCGTATTTACCGCCAACATGATCGCAGTGGCGTCGTCATGGCCCTGAAAGGAGTTGGAAGGGTGAATGAAAACTAATGAGGGTGATAAAGATGACATACAGGATCAACATCTAACCAGACATACTTCATGGTGATTGTGCGAGTCCGAGTGGAAGGATGAGATTGCCATGGTCGTGCCAGTTATCTTTTTGTTCGATCTGCAGTGACAAGGTGTAGGCGGTGGCAGCGGACCGTGAATTGGTGCTGCCATATTTGTCCAGCGATGATCTCTTTCTGGACATCACTCATGTGGATTCTGGAGGGATATTCGATCCTGTTCAATATCTTTTGCCCACTGCTCACTTGTATCCTCTTTCATTTCGAGCTACTCTGCTCACTCCCCAACATAGGCACACAACAGGACGACACGCCGAAAATCATCAAACTTATTCATTCCAAGGCCCTCCTTGTCTTGGTCAAGTCTTGGTAATCATGGAGCTGAGTAACCTATCACAAAGGCAGGTGCTGGCAGGAGTATTAAAAACCGGAATTACCAAGGGGAAAAATCGTTACTAAGTAAATCCCTGAGTCCTTTGTCCTGTAAGCACCCCTCTCTCCTTGTCTCATATAAATGGCCTCTGCAAAAGCAATACTAAAGTCAATTTCAGTTCCAACAACCGACTTCCCTCAAAAATGTCCCTCCCTTCTACTACCAAACATTTCACCCTGCCAGAGGTATATTCATTACGACTACACGACCGCGCCTTTTCTGTATCTAATCTTTTGCCGTATAGCTCACATCGTACAAATCTCTGGTGCTCAATGAAGCTCCTATCGCGACGATAAGGGCAACTGAAGTCCTGGTCAAAGTTCACGCTGTTTCCCTCCAAGTATGCCTCGTTTTTCCATCTGAAGAATCGTCGCTGATCATCTGGCAGTATCGGGATCTTATGGTCTCTAAAGGTGTTTATGGTGCAAAGTGAGTGCAGATCAATTCCACTGGATGTCATTATTTTGACCTCCTGTTATTCAAGCGTTCCAAAAGATTTGGTTCCGGGTTCCGATATGGCGGGAGAAATTCTAGCCATTGGGGAAGATGTTACTGGCTGGAAGGTCGGCGATCGAGTGTGCGCAAACTTTTGCTCAGGTCATATCTATGGAGCGACAAACACCACTATTCAAAACACCGCTTTGGGTGGTCCTGTCCATGGTGTTTTGACCCAGTACAGGAGTTTCCCCGCCAACGTACGTCAAATATCCCTGGATCATCGCAAAGGCGTTAAATCTAAATTTTCAGTCGTTGGTCGCCATTCCTGAACATCTTTCTTATGAGGAAGCATCTACTCTTCCGTGAGTTACTCGTTGTTCCTCAGTCTTTCACGTATGAACAGGTCTGACGTCATATGCACACAGCTGTGCAGCTCTTACTGCATATAACGCGCTCCATGGTCCTACGCCAATTAAAGCCGGAGATACAGTCCTTGTTTTGGGAACAGGAGGAGTTTCTATGTGAGTGACAATGGCCTCAATTTCTTATTGTGTCTCATTCTAATCGTTGCTTAAGATTTGCGTTGCAATTTGCCGTCGCTGCTGGAGCGACGGTCATTGCTACATCTTCTTCCGACGAAAAACTAAAGATTGCTTCTAAGCTTGGTGCTAAACATGTTATTAATTACAACAACACTCCTCTCTGGGATGAAGAGGTCTTGAAACTCGTGCGTTCACTTGCCCCACCTATCTTTTATGTCCATTATTGACTGGGTCATATTAGACGAACGGCGTCGGAGTAGATCACGTCATAGAGGTTCGTTCTCGATGTACCGAATTTACACGTAGAATAAGTGCTGAATCATTCCAGGTTGGTGGCGCCGGCACTTTGCCAAAGTCTATCAAGTCTGCCAGAACGGGAAGTGGTTGTGTTAACATCATCGGCCACGTATCTACAGTAAGCGTTCTATATACTTCGAGTTGATCTAATCCTCACAAATCGTTGTCCTGCAGGATCAAGGAGATCCCAATGTCGTCTTCCCGTTGATATCAGGGGCCAAAACTCTCCGAGGAATATATGTCGGCTCTGTTGCCCAGTAAGCTGAATTTTGTGATTTCCTGGTTGATGTTGTTGTTAAGTTCGATATTTTTTAGATTTATTGACATGAACCGCGTTCTTGCTGCTAATCCGGAGGTGACCAGGCCACTTGTGGACAAAGTGTTTTCGTTCGAGCAAACCGTCGATGCCTATGCATACCTCGAATCCCAAAAGCATGTTGGCAAGGTCGTCATCAAAGTGGCTTGAGAGGTCCTGACCACCAATTCATGGACAACCATCTACAGTATAATTTATTGACTCTGGTCCCTCAGACGCGCTGTCCCCTTTCTTCATGAATATATATTTAATAATGTCGAGCATTAATATTCAGGTGTGTCAAAAATTGGCATCACTCAAATACAGGTCCCGTGACCGCGTTTTTGTCAACCCTGTCCCGTTCCTCCACATTTTGCTTCCAAGTCCAGCGAAGTCCACCGCCAACCTTTACCGAAACTTAAATCCTCACCTCATAGAGTCTGGAGCTGTATATGATCCATCCACATCATCTGTTTCCATCGCAATCGTCGGATTCTGGATTCGCGGCAGAAATATCTCGTGGAAATATCATTTACTTATGGATGAGTAATGTGGGAGCACGAAAACGCCTACAAAATGTAGGCTGATTAATGGTTTCCTCTCAAGACACCACGACAGACGATTCCTAAATTCCCCAACACTATGTCGAGCATCCCTACCACAACTATGCAGTACTATTTCCCCCAGGTATCATTAAGATCCCTTCGCAACTTTCGCAACTGAATTCATCATTTCTGCCCTTCTCCCAGACTGGATCATACAAAAATCTACTTCAAAGAGGAACCACCAGGGACAAAGTGAAAGCCAACGATGTCCTTGTGAAGGTTCACGCAGTGTCTCTTCAGGTGCATACTTTACTTCCCTGTGTCGTCCTAAGCCTCATTATTTCACAGTACCGAGATCTTATGATTTCCAGGGGTACATATGGGGCTCTGTAAGAATAATGAATATCTTTCCCGTTGGCTTAACCTAATCGTCTCTTCGAAGTTTACCGGAAAATCTGGTTCCAGCCTCTGACATGGCTGGGGAAATCGTTGCTGTTGGAGCGGATGTTACTGGCTGGCAAGCTGGAGACAGAGTTTGCGCCAACTTCTCCACTGAACACATATATGGGTCAACTAACCCTAGGATTCAAAATGCGTCTATGGGTGGTCAAGCTCATGGTGTTTTAACTCAGTATAGGACCTTCCCTGCCCATGTAGGTTCCCGTCTATAATGCTGAAAATCTCAAATGTTGAGGGACTTGTAACTTTACTAGTCTCTCGTCGCAATTCCGGCCCATCTTTCCTTCGAAGAAGCGTCGACCCTTCCGCAAGTTGAATATCCATTTTGTTGGCTTATTTATCCTGATATTTTTTCTCTGCAGTTGTGCTGCTCTGACCGCTTATAATGCACTAAACGGACCTGTGCCCGTCAAAGCTGGAGATACTGTTCTCGTGTTGGGAACTGGAGGAGTTTCTATGTCAGTTATTTTCTTAATTATGCCTGGTTAATTTTCGTTGAGGATCTATTTAGTTTCGCGTTACAATTCGCCGTAGCCGCTGGGGCAACAGTCATCGCAACTTCCTCCTCTGATGAAAAATTGAAGCAGGCCACAAAGCTCGGCGCCAAACATGTTATCAATTATAATTCAACCCCAAATTGGGATGAAGAAGTCAAGAAATTAACGAACGGAGAGGGTGTAAATCATGTCATCGAGGTATGCCTAGTATCCTTCTATAACATCGCCAACATTATAACCCCAAGAAATTTAGGTTGGTGGCTCCGGGACCCTTGCGAAATCAATCAGTTCGGCCAAAATGGGGTGTGGATATGTACACATCATCGGACATGTTTCTTCTGTAAGCCTTCGCTACGGCGATTAATTCCTGGTGAATAACATCCCACTGATATTTGTTTGTCTTCCAGGCAAGCGAGAAATTCGATGTAATTGGACCTCTGATTAGGAGTGCGGTAACTCTGCGTGGAATCCAGATCGGTTCTGTTGCTCAGTATGTCAGCATAATGTCATGAATGTCAAACCCTAACTTTTTTCTCTCAATATTCTAGATTCATTGACATGAACCGCCTCCTGGTCGCTAACCCTGAAGTGACCAGGCCGGTCATCGACAAAGTCTTTTCGTTTGACCAAGTCATCGAAGCATACGCGTACCTTGAGTCACAAAATCATGTCGGCAAGGTTGTTATCAAAGTTGCGTGAAACGGAGTCAGGATGTACATTAAATGAGAGAAGAAATCCACATGTATTATCATAATTTATTGGCTTTATGTGTTTACGTTTGAAAATTGCGCTTTATGAATAATTTGAGTAGAGATTATGCCTGTGTCCGTCATGTCTATGTGAAATCTAGCTTGGATATACAGAAAATTTATATGAAGTGTCCATGGATTCTAATATTATTTGAATTATAGTTGCCTGACATCAGAGGAATGGGACGTTTTGCATTTCACCTGCAGCGAGCAGGTCATCGTCAAATGCTTCTTCGGCCTTCTCTTCAGGGGTTTCACCCTCGCCATCATAGTCGCCTTCATCATCATCTTGGGCGTCTTCGTCTTCGTCTTCATCCTCTTCATCATCATCCATTCCGAAATGACTTTCGTCCAAAGTACCAGGCATGCTCGTTATGCTCCTCCGTCGTGGTCTTCTTCTCCTCTGCCCATCAGGCCCCACAAAATCATCCTCGTCTTCTTCATCTGACCCGGCATATGAGGATGCTGTCTCGGGACTCGCACTGCGGCGATAGTCTCCATTTGGTTTGGAAGAAGAAAATCCAAGGGTGGAGCTCAACTTCTCAAAGGATGACATTTGCCTCAGGTGAGAACTTCTATAAGAATCGCCGTCGGTCGAATTATGGATGTCGTTGGTAGATGGACGAGTGGCATTTCCGCCGAGGCTGAAGTTCCTCAGACGTGCCAATGTACTTCGGTTGGATGTGTCCGAACGCGCACTGAGAGCCGGCGAGGGAGGTGATAAGTCGGGCAAGGGGAAATCTTGGACAGGTGCCTTCCAGTAGTTGAAGTCTGTGAATTCAGGCATCCATTTTCTATGGATTGGAGGGAACATCTGGTCAACGAGATCAGTCATGTGGATATATCTAGGCGGGGGCAATTTTTAAATATCAGGTCAACATGTCCGAAGAACAATCAACACATACGAAGATTTATATCCCGCCAGTTCCAAGAGCTCCATCTTGACTTCTCCTGTTGTATCTATGGTGAATATCCGTGCACTCGGAACGTTAACACTTCGATACGAAAGTGCGTCTGTGATCCTGTTGCCAAATCCTGCGTAGAAGGGGTTACGGGCCGATTCCCCAAAGAGGCGTTGGATATCGCGCAAACAGGCCATCTTGAACACTTCTGGTTTACGCATGATCACCTCTCTGGAATAACCAATGTTAATTGGACAATATCATGAAAATGAGGAGGGCTGACATACCGATGCAACGAGGCCATCAATCGATCAGGGCTCATAATGACTGGTCCTTCCGGAAGTTGATAATTATTCTGTTTGATCCCTTTAAGGTAGTCGCGCGTAGCGTCTGCCTGTCCGATTGCTCGTGAAGTAAGGTACATTATCTTGTATCCATTCCTTGTTATATCTGTATAGAGTTTTGCAACGCCGAGATGGGTCCAATCACGTCCAATCATAGCAAAAACATGTCCAAGGCCATCCGATCTAAAATCACAAAATCAGGGTTAGAGTCTTCTAAGGGAGCAGAAACTCACTTCGTGATTGTTCCGTCAATATCAGAAATAACCACAAGGTCAGTTGAATCCCATACGAAGATCCTTGCGGTGGCGGCTATCGCTCCAGAAGCAGACAAAGAAAATGTTATTGCATTTGCACCTGGTCTTAGATTGAGCGATTTCTAGAACCACGTTCAGTATGAGTAATTGACTGAGATAAGATAACAAATTTTGCTCACAAGCTGATCTGATGTCAACCTGAGGGTCTTAGCAAATCTCTTCATAGGCCTCGTAGTAGGTTCCACTGATACTCCTGGTTTGGTTGGCGTATTCTCATTGCTAGCCAGTGTACTAGAGGCCGTGCGAACGGGACTATCCACAGGGTGCTGGATTGGTGTCATGGGAGCGCTACCCGCCGTCTTCACAGTGCTTTCCGGAAAGGTTTTTGGGTTTTCTTGCATCAGCTTTTTGTTGGCATCAGATAGAGGTAGTGATGCAGAGGAAGCGTCCTTGTCCTTGCATTTCTCAGAATCAATTCGAGTTGAAAAGCAGGAAGACGTTTTGTTTTTACCGAATCGAGGACAGAATATCCTTTGGTCTGGGTCCCTTCTTTCCGTCTACTGCGACTCCACCAGTTAACCCATGACGACGAGGTTGGTTTTGGGGCAGCGGTTTGTCCTTGATCTGGTGTCGGTTTAGTCTTTCCGTCTTCCTCCTCTACCCGTCGGATATCTTCGGCAGAGGGAGGCTCTGATTTTGATCGACCGTGAACCTTCTGCTCAGTAGGGAATTCAAATGTTGGTTCCTCGATGTTGTGTTGAGACTCTGTACGCGAAGGTGGAGGTGAAACTGGTCGAACTGCATCTCCTGAGGCGCGCTTTTCCAGGACCGATGACCGCCAATGTACGAGGGAATCCATGAGAGGTGAACCATCCTTACGAGTAATGTATCTGCTCAGAGGTAAGATTCGAGATGGCACTCTCTGAGTAAAAGATAGGACGCACTGATGGTTTCCAGCCCACCGAATGACAAGTCTAGGATCATGGACTATACTTTCATTGTCTAGAAACCTGTTCCAGTCAACACGGAAGCGATCGAAGTTTTCTGTAATTTCGAATTCGTCTTGACGAGATGTTTTCTGTGACAAGGATGTATTATGTTTGTCGTCTTCCACTGGGACCAAGCTTAATTGGAACCCAATTTTGCTGTCGTCAATGCTGAGTACAAACATCGTAGGGTCATCTCTACTGGTGCTTAAAGCCCCACCAGCGCCCAGTATGCCAATATCTTGTTTGTGATCATTACCCTCATCTTGCGTAGTATGTCCCGTCGATCTGCTTGGTCGCCCACCCCGTCCTCGTTCCTCGTCCTCGTCTTGACCCTGTTCATTGATATCTTCATATTCTTTATATTCCCGACTTCCCCTTCGTCCCTTTCGCGCTGGACTACCCATAATGTGAGGCGGAACACTTCTACTTCGTCCAGATTGTGTCGTGTTGGCGCGTTCATATACAGGCTCAGCAATTTCTCCCTCTTGTAAACCATTTCCATCATAGGGGGATGGCAGGACCATGCCGATGGGCATTCCTTTCCTTTCCCCAAGCCCAGTTTTATTCTTCCTGTTTCCCTGGGTTCCCCAGAGTGCTTTATGAGGTGGCTCAATCCTTCCTCCTTTCCCAAAAGTAGCCTTCATGGGGGATGGCTGCGGAAATGCACCCCACTCCCAAGAATATTCTTGGACTGGTACCGCAAGTTCTGTCGCTGTGTGACCTTGACCCGAGTGCGACAAAGCGTCTCCCAAGGCATCTCCATCAGACTCCACGTCTGGCGGTGGTTCAGAGGTCGCCCGGAGATACGGATGTATATGTGTGCCAATCGGTAAGGAGGATGGGGGCGATGATGGGGGCGACGGCGACGGCGACGGCGAAGGAGATGATTCGTAAGGAGAATGAATTGCAGATTGGGTTTGGGGGAAAGGCCGGGACGGTTTCGTGGGGAGAGTAGAACTATCAGTTTGCCGAGGAAACCTGAACAATTCTTTGGGGTTGAGTTTGGAAGACGTCGAAGGAGAATCAGAAGATCTGACTGTCTGGTCAGAGGCTATACGATCGTGATAACCTGACTTATAGCCCTCCATGTCGAGTGTAACATCTATGGAATGGCAATGAATATTGATTTTAAACAATGACGTCCAACTGAACTGACCGTCGTGATATTCCACTTCAGGGACATGACTTTCCGTTTGTATGGCCTTGAGAGCCTGATCTACACGTTCGTCTTGTTCATCCATTTCTGGAGTATGCGAGCGTTGGATATCTTGGGGAACATTTAACGACGATGAGGATTGAGACAGGGCAGAACTTTGGTTGATAGTCGCCTTGGAACCACTCTTGCGCAGTGAATGAGGGACTGTGAACGTTTGCTTTGGAGTTGTGCGCACGTCCTCGGTTGCATCCTCTTCGTGTACTTTTCCGTCGAGATCTAGGAAGTCGGGTTCGACGCGTGTGGGTTCGCCTGTACTCTGGGTCGAGTCTGTGGAAGCAGAGTTGTCATTGCCATTGTCCTGTTTGGCCCCAGAGCTGACTGCATCTTCTAGCGACTCTATTGGCTTTTTATCGATATTTTCCTCAGGGACTGTCGGTTGAAGAATAGGTGAGGTAATGAGATCCGGAGAAACGTCGTCGTCTGTCTCGAAGACGAAGAAAGCCTCGCCGGCCTCTCCAACCTTCATGTTGAAGGGAATGGGGTTTCCGTTAACAAAAACATTGACTTTCTTTTCTCCTGGCCTCAATATCTGCCATTTGCCGAAGCGTACATGAAACGGAGAGCAAACAAGTTCGGTATCGCCGTTGTCCGTTGGCCGTTGTATGACGATGACGTCGATGGCACCTGTGAGAGTGGAGGGGTTTATGGGGGGAAGGTCCTTGTAGTACTGATACGGGGCGCTTATTGCGTTGACCGCGCCACGGATGTAGTTCATCGATGGATGGCAGAAGAGGACTTAGAAGGAGAAGAGGCAAGAGAGATATATTCTGTTCTACAGTCATGTGATTCTACTATTAGTGGTGTCCCCCCGCCTCGTGGTCGTACAAAGGTGCCATACTGGGCTATCCAATCTTCGTCAGTCAAATACAATAACCAGCTCGACAGACCTACAGGAAGATTGCGTTCCCTGGACAGAATGATCAGTATAAAGAGAGAAGTGATACTTCAAAAAACATACCATTTTGTGCCTCCCGGAGCGGTTGGGGCTGATTCCCAATTGAGCAAGGAATAAATGATTTCAACCTTGATTGCACAACTCACCAATGACCGGGTCGGGATGCTGGTATCGGGAGAGACGAAGCTCTGCCTCCTCAAAAATTCGTGCCAGCGATCTTGGGTCTTGCACATTCCTGCCAAAGAGACTCAACTCCGTTCCTCCACGAAAACTCGGCCAAGGGGCTCTCACCGGTTGGCCTCAAAGTCAGCTCTGATTTGCATGGCCTCTGCTCTCCAGAGATCGCGTCGGATGGTCCAGTCTAAGGCATTTTTGAGGGTCCGTTTGTACAAGGACTTGACATAGAGCCTGTGGGCGGACGAAAAGGCGGTGGCTGGCCTGGACATGTTGGTGGTCGTGATGAGGCCAAGTCACGCTCACCAGCCAGATGATAGACGCTTACGTAAGTTTCTCATTTCCAAAATTTGTTGTGCGGAACCGAACTCATCTTCTCTTTCTCAAAAGACATGGATCCCCACTCACGCCGTTCCCAGTTCAACCACAGGGCCCCCAAGGCAGGTCCGCAGTCCAGAAATATTGATTCCTTGCTTCCGAATCAGAAGACCGAGCCACACAAGCCGCCCAAGAAAGCATCCTCAGCCTCAGCTTCGGCGGCATCCACAAACCTCCAGATTCGTCGTCCAATTGCCACAAATTCACGCGTAAAACAGGATGAAATGTTTAAACGAGACATGTATCTTTCCGTTGTCACAAATGCACTTCATCAAAAAGCAAATGTGCGTGCAATCTACCTCCTTCTCAAAGCTGCCACACGACCGACTCGCGATCTAGGGTACACCAGACACATTCGATGAACTAGTCGCTCAATTCAATGTCCCAACGTCTTCTTCCTCAAATAAGCAACCTATCCAAGTAGACACCGCACAAATTCGGCTGTGGTTACTCGCTCTCTCACATGTAGTGTCTCGTCTCGAGAGAACGCATTCGACGTTAGTTGATGCTATCGTAAACATGCCATGGACAACATTCGATAGCGCAACCGTCAAGTCATATACCATATTCATTGGAATGCTGCTCAGTGCCAGACCGGAATACCTTTCTCTTGTGTTAACAAAAATCGCGCACGGTTTCACATATCGTATGTAGATCTTTCTTCAACCCCACCTTGGAGATTTGTTCATTGGAGATTTTTTTGACCAGAATCCGGAATACAAGCCCTCGACGCGGGCATGCCATCTACTTCCAGTGCCCCATTAACAAGAAGGGTCATATACGACAGACTACATTTTCTTCTGAGGCACATCCTAACCCTGGTCCCAACTCTTCCTTCTACCCTTCAACCACTCTTAATCCGGCATTTTCCTCATAAAAGACAAAATCAGATTGCGCAAACAGTATACATCCGCAATCTACTCCGAGTTTCAGAATATTGTCCCGAGTTGGCTGACAAGATTCTCGCCACAATCGTAGATCGTGCCATCCAAATCGACGTGAGTTGATATCCGTAATGTGGATCTACCTGCTTAATTTCTCTGCAGGTTGAAATCCAAATTGAGCTTGAAGAACTTGAAGAGGAGGAGGATGTTGATGAGCACGACGTTTTTGAGATTGACCCCTTCGACGTTGTCTTGGGCCAAGAGCCCTCATTGACTTCTGATTCTGATGATGACTCAGATGAAGACGGCGAGGACAACTTTAGCGATCTCTCTTCCGAAGCTGGCGATCTTGACGATTTCGATCTCGGGCATCGACCGGAAATTCCTATGAACGTCAAACATATCCAGGAGATGGTGAAGAAATTAGATGCCATTCTTACCCTCCTATTCGAACATTTTGAGCGCATTAGATCTGCGAATGGTAAAGCTCCAGATAATGTTCCGATGTCTCCTCTGGAGTTACCACCATTGCCGCCTCTCGATTCCAATTCTCTAACGACGACTTTAAATCGGTCCTCAACACCTATGGCGTCTTCTACAACGCAACCTACTTCTGCTATCAATATCTCTGCGACATCGATATCGGGATCATCCCAAGATTCAACTATCAAGACCTCACTTCACTCACAATTTCACTCACTACTTTCCATATTCGATCGCATCATCCTTCGCACATTCAAATCTCGTTATACCCAATTTCTCATATTCTGGTTTACCTCCCTCGACCCAGAATTTGCCGATATTTTCCAAGGCATGCTCGTTGAACGTGCCTTGATGCCTTCGAACGGAGCCCTCACACCACACATCCCAAATAATGACAATTCTTACGCCGACCCTGATTCTCAAGACTCAGCATCGAATGCTTTGGCCCATACTATGACTCCGGAGTTGACAAGAGCAGCAGCAGCGTCTTATATTGGCAGTTTCGTCAGTCGCGCTACATTCGTCGACCGAGAAGGCACTCGACGCGTTGTCAGTGTCTTATGCGAATATTTGCGCAGCCATCTTGATGGTGTCGAGGCAGACATACGTCTGGGACTCGGCTTTGGGACAGGTTCTGTCTCGTCGGGTACGAACGCGGCTGCCACCATTAGCGCGATCTTGGCTTCTGGGCAACACACAGTCTTTTACGCCGTAACGCAAGCGATTTTCTTAATATTTTGCTTTAGATGGAGAGACTTACTGGGTAGCGATGATGATGTGGAAGAGGACTCTTATATAGAGCTGGATTTGGACCTTGATGGACGGTCAAGGAAAGCACCTGGGAAGGATAAGTGGATGCCGGAGCTGGCCGTCCTCAAACGAGCTGTTGGCTCTATTTTGAACCCCCTCAAGGTCTGTAATCCTGCCAAATGTCTGAATGTCGAGGCTGAACTCCAATATCTAGGTCTGCTCTTCCAACGTCGTAATGCAGTTTGCACGTATCTCTCAGGCAACGGATTTCATATACTGTTACACTATGCTTGAGATGAACAAGCGAAACGACATGTCATTCACATCTCTCACTCCGGCCACTTCGGCAACGACTTCCTCCCGTTCTCGCACCGAAAGCGCCCCTTCGTCATTGACGCTGTTAAACACAAAGGTTCTATATCAACCCGAAACCTCGGAGCTTAACACATTCTTCCCTTTTGATCCATACCGTTTGCCCAAATCAAACGCTTTCATACACGGTGTATACAGAGAATGGTCATCCGTCGCCATCGAAGGCTATGAATCCGACGAAGATGATTCCGATGCCTCCGACGAGGATGCGGATCAACTCTCCTGCGAAGGTTATAGATCAAGTGGTTTGGATATTCCTAGATTTGAGGGGCAGAAGAGCGATGACGATGGAGGTCTTGGGCAATCGTTGGGTGCTATGAGCATCAGTCCAGCGCCAATGTCAATATCAGTGGGCATGCGCCGGTGAAACCATTTGGAATCTTCTGTACATTCTTTCACATTCACATCCTCTTTCCAACTTGTCCTTTTGTAATCAAGACGGGTATATTCTACTGTACAATGCGGATAACTATTGTAACTACCCTCGGAGTTCGATAAATACAAACAATATGAGGAGGTCAAAATGAGAAACTCTTATTCAAAAAGAAAAGTTGATTCTAGGGACATGAAATATTATGAATCGTCACAGTGACCTCCTACTGTTCGTGTAGAAGTCGTCGAACTGGCTTGTGGGGCATAATGGATGGGTACCGAATACAATTGAGTAGTTATGAGTCATGACCTGTCTGGTGGCCAGCACCGTATTAAATCAAAAGACGCCACCGAGGGCGATTGTACCAGAGTTGAATTCCGTGCTGTTCCTCAGGACAGTACGTTTTTTGCGCGGTTTGGGAGTGGTGACGGGAATAGGCGCCGGTCCTTCTCCGTGTAGCGTAGCGATTGTGACGGGATGATTGAGTATAGCTTTAGAGGAATCGAATTTGTTGGTTTGATGGTCTGTGCGCCATCCGCTGATGGCGAAACCTGGGGCATCGAAAGCGAATAATTCAACTGAGTACTGGAAAGGAATTATTTGTCAGGAGTCCAGAGAAAGAAAGAAAGAAAAAAGCTTACAGAAACTTTGAACAAGGGAAATTCGCAAGATGACTGGAGGTCTTTTCTTAGGTGAATTTCCCCTTTCACCTGTCGGCTGTGTGGATTTTCGTTGGTCTCTAATCTGTCTATGTCGGCCCACCAGACCGCCTTTTCAACCTGCGCTACGTCTAAAACCATTGCGCCACGGACGTCGCTGCCAGTAGGAGAGCGAGCGCTCGCCAGAAATGATTGCCCAGCATCCTGATAGTACTGGACACATCTAACTAGACGGACAACAATGCACTGGGGTTTCGACAACAGGTCAAGAGCTTGTGGATCTTTGCATCGTATGGAGAGATGGCATGGTATGATCGTTCCACGGGTATAACATAGCTGTGAACAGGATAAGGGCTCAAAGATGCCTCAATAGAGGAAATGTTGATACTCACGGGGTTGGAAAGGGATAGCTAAAATTGACGTGTATAAGTTGGGGGAACACGAAGATAAGAGTTAAAATTCCGCTTACCGTGCATTGAAACTTAACTTTTTCCTTGAACATCCTCCCGGTTATTGTAGTAGAAGGCAAAGCGAACCAGCCAATAGGATCGAACTCTGGGCAAGGTATGCTCTGTCGCTGAGAATAAGCCAGCTGGCAAAGCTCTGATGATGATCCCGGGACAATATTCGGTACATAGACGATGCCAACCTGTAATCTAATTTTACAATTAGAATGACAATGACGAAGAACATACAGGTTTCTAAGTTCACCTGGAATCAGAGCGCAGCATGCCATGTGACATTCGGACAACTAGGTCATACTGAACGTTGCCGTTTGTACCCCGTTCCAAGAATGTTGGTGGCGAAGAAAAGACGGTGTTCGATTGCCCATCTTGCCCAGCTAGGGAGATGGCCTCTGGAAATGGAAAGGAAAATGGCCAGGAGTATTTTCCGGAAAACTTTCCATCGAATTTCTTATTAGTGCGCCTTGAGGATAAAGAAGTCCCTTCAGGTAATATCATGGTCCGTGGGTCACCGTCTGCACGAGTCCATGTTACTATTGGAAGGTCGAGGAAGGTACACGCTCCATCATTGTAAGAGCTTGTAATAATTTGGCCACGCAGCTATAAAAAAAAACGATGTTAGAGTTTGATCATTGATTCACATTACAAGAACGCACAGAAAGGCTAATCGAGTTGATAGTCTGAGGTGTTTCTATATTCAAATCCAAAGAACCCCTGACAAGGTCACTCCCATTGAACTTTGGGACCTTCTGATTTTGTCCCGAAGAAACAGAAGAAGCAGATGAGCGACTATAGACCTTGAGGGTTGACCATGGTTTATCTTTGACCCCACTCGACCAGATATGATATTCGTGGGTTTGAGGACCAGATACGGAATCGGGCTGAGCATCACGTTCCAAACGTTGACCACGTCGGTGGAGAGGTCTGTCGAAACCACCAACTTGGGCAGGGAAGACGGTAGAATATCGAGGAGGGTATCTGGCTGAGGGGGAAACCTGACTGTTGTTGTTATTACCAGTCAACGCGGATGCAGCGGCCAATCCACTCCCCGAGGACAAGGCACCTGTTAAGAGAGAATATCGGGGAGGCTGGTATTGATCATCGCTTTCGCTGCTTGATGAACCTTGTATAGATTCGATTTCAGTTGCTTCTGTTATCATGGACACCAAAGGAGTGGAGTGGATTCCAAAGATCTATCTGGTTGAGACGTCCAGAAGATAGGAGGGGTCGTAAAAGGCGTGAAGAAAGGAGAGTGAGAGTGCCAAAGGACTTGAAGAATAATAGGAATGCGACCACCTTTATGAGTCCTTGAGAGCATGATTACGTTGCTGCAGAACTGCGGGGTATAAGAGATCCGTAAACTGGCCACATTTCTATTTGTTCTCGGTCGAAAGCAACGAGCAACGAGCACTATGTTATTGTCTTTGCGAATACCTGTGGATCCCATACCTGGTCAAGGAGAACAATCACACAGTGGGTCCGAGTGTACGATAGTCTCGGCATCCCGGCATCGTTCTATTTTTAGTCTGCAACCTTTGCTGCCGCTTCGATCCCTTTCGATCCTCGCCGGAGCAAACTAGCCTTGGAGAATATTTCAAAGTTCCTTAACATCGGCCTTCAAGCTTCAGGAATGCTGAATCTCGATAGGCATTCAAGCAGAAAACGAAAAAACAAAATATAGGAGCTAAGTGTCAAACAAAAATTACAGGAAAACGCAACAATAATATACAGAAGAAAAACATTATTCAAACATTCGACTCTGAGGCCTTCCGATAGTGTTTCCACCGTCAAGGAATATCTTGCTCACTGGTCGTGCTGGTCGGTTCCTACGTTTGCCTTCTTTCATACTTCTTATGGCTTGGTCCAAATCTCCACGACCGAGAGAACGTTTCTTCAAGGTATGCGATTCCATTGAGGGGGGTATTTGTTCATTAGGTTCCGGAATGACCTTGATGGTCTACCAATGAAGTCAGTATTACACCAGATCAAATAAATCCTCAAGGCTTACCACATCAGAGATATCTTGTAGAGGTTCTTTGGCTGAAGTAATTGGTGCTGGGAGTGCCTTCTGGCGTGCGAGTTCTGCATCGTGTACTTCTAATGCACATTTCTGTGGGGCAACAATAGTGTATTAGGTAGACGCGAGCAACCAGATATGTCGACTTACCTGAAGGGACGACGAAAAAGAGACAATTAATCCAAAGAAATCCTCGGGTTTTGGAGAGTCGGGTGAGTCAGGATTTTCGCCATAGTATATTAGCAATGAACGAAGCTCCTTTTCTATCGTTGCTCCCATGTTCTTCAATGCATCGATAGTATGTGTCTTTTCTTTAACAAAAGGCTGTTAAAAACGAGGGTAAATATTAAAAAGCGAGAAGATAAACATAGAAAGCACACCTTCATTACTTGCACAAAACGATCGTTGGGCAGTGCGACCGAGGTACTGCATTCTTGAACCTCTTGCTTCAATCGGCCGATACCGGCGACCAGACCATTGACTGTCTGTAAAACCGTTTGTACTGACACTGCAGCGACCGAACAGATATAAGGATAAGGAAGCATTCCACAGACACTTGAATACGTACCACGAGCAGCTGGTTCAAGACTTGGCATATCATCAATAAAATTTATGATGTTTGGATCCTGTCGAAGAAGAACCCTGGCCAGATAGTGTAGAAGAGTAGGACAATCAGATCCACCCTTTGCCGTTCGAGTTTCCTTTAACTGTAATAAGAAATATCAGAATTTTATGAGGCGGTAGCTGCCGTGGGGATATCACCTTCAACAACGAGTCGAGTTGAAAACCTTGCGCGCCTCCGCGGAATGTTGATCCGTTTAGGGTATTCCCAATAATCAGGATAACCTGGGAACGACGTTCTAGAGTAGTCCTTTCGAAAACATGAAGTGATTCACCTGTAACGTTTGTTTAAATTTCAAAGAAGAGCGTAGTTCACGCGAGGCATTCCGCAAGATGTTCAGGTCCGGACGGATTTCTTCGATGTCGAGGTCAAGTCTCCGACGATACTGCATGCACGCGAGGCGCTCAGAAAGTCGAGGGATTGTCATGATCTTGAAAGTAAGGGATGTTTCCATTTAGCACGATCCTTTTCTAGTTGTGACATGAACAAACCTCATAAAAGTACTGGTCCGCCTTTGCCAATTTTTTCACGTCTTCAAACGATTGAAGTCTCTCGATCTATTAAATTGTCAATGCTTTATGTCCACTTGGGAGACCGACAGAGGACATACTTCATCAGGCGTAGGGAGTTGTTTACTCATTGCTTTCAAGTCATCAACAGACAATTTACTATCGTCAATTTCCAACAATGACGCTCGAATTGCAGGATAATCCATTTTGATCCGCGAAAGCATGATCGCTAACTTATGCATAAGTCGCGCAAAACCTGAAAATGAAACTAACTTGGCGTACCAACGTTGTTCGCCCGCGTGATATCAAGAAGGGTGGTAACATTTTGTTTCTTCAAAGCGACAGCAGATGGGACAGGTGTAGATGGTGTTGTATCAATCACAAACGTAGATTCCAGGTCCGAAAAATCGAGTTTGAGCTCCTGCGGCAAATCATCCCAAACAGTGACAGCGTCGGCAGAATTGTTGACCTTTTTCCAAAAGAAGGGCTTCATCTTCTTGATTGGACGAGTGATCTTTAGTTTTGCACCGAATTTGAAGGCAGAGGGTGGCGGCGGAGTTTGGGACAACCCTGGGTTGAAGGGCGGAGGAGGCGGCGGAGGGGGTGGAGCTCCTGAAGCCGAAGGTGGTGGTGGTGGTGTGGTGGAGGAGGAGGAGGAGGAGGAGCCCGTGAAGTAGAGGATGGCGGAGGTGGTGGTGGTGGTGGCGGCGGAGTCGGGGCATTGTGCGGTTCTGTTTCTGCTAATGGCAGAGACTTCGATGGATGATTTGATGAAGGGGGTGGTGGTGGTGTGGAAGTAGCAGAAAGGAGAGTCGGTGAGTGGGAAGCAGAAGCCGACTGGGTCATCGGTGGAGGTGGGGGCGGAGGTGGAGGCGGAGGTGGAGGCGGCGGGATCCCGGTAGATGGTGATGAAAAGGGCGCTATAGCCCCAGAAACAAGTTTTCTTGGTTTGCTCGGTGGAGGTGGAGGCGGTGATTTTGCCTTGAATTCTTGTTCTGTTTTAGGTTTCGCCGCCATGAGTGACTTCAACTCAGAGATTTCATTGATTAAAGAAGCGATTTGCTCGTCTTTAGCGGTGAGTCGTTCTATGGTGTGATTTGCCATTATCTGGGCGTCCACCTCCGCTGCCTTTGTCCCATCACGAATTTCTTCCCTGGATATAAACCTGCTATATACCGATTCAAGGGCACGTTTTAGATAGATAATTTCCTTGTCTCTGATGGAAAGTGAGCTTTCCAACTCTCTGATCTGCAAGGTAAACCGATCATTAGAAATCAAGTCATGAACATTAGATAAATTACGAACCTTCATCTTCTGTTTGTTTACCTCCTCAACCCAGGTATTCCACTTGACCCTGTCACGCTCTCTTTTGGCGCGTTCCTCCTTTTCGGCTTTCAGATAAATTCTGGAGACGATGTGTATAATAAAGCACTCACAGCTTCTCTGTTCTCCACAGGATTGAGGGATTTGAACTGTTCGAGTTCCGTCTGTAGTTGAAGCACTTGCTTCTCCTTCTGTACGAGACGTTGAACAAGACCATGTAAGTTTTGCTATATGAGAGCTTAATAAACATTTGCATAGCAATTAATAATTAGAGTTTACCTCGGCACCAGCTTTCCTTGGGTGGTTTGCCCCAGAAGCATGTACTCCAAGTGGAAGAGACTTGAGCGCGTTTACCTCAGCAATTTGCTGGTTGAGTTCGTTGCGCAATTCAGTTCGCTGTGGACGAAAAACCATGAGTTGGAAAACAAGTATACGTTTCGCGGCTAAGCATACTTCTTCACTGAGTTCCTCGACTTTGTATCGAAGAGATTCGAGTTCCTGCTCGATAATATCTCTTGAACCGATATCTTCTGGAGATTTCACTTCAATTTCTTGACCAGTGATATGCTGGACAGACGTAGCGAATCTCTTCAAAAACACCCTCCAACTTTCATCACTGAATAGGACAATCATCAGAAAATGAAAGTGTAGAAGAAGTGTACAATGCGAGCATACAATGTGTCGAGCATAGCTGCTTGTTCAACGAAACGATCAAGGACGGTAAAGAGATCAGCCTTGAGTTGGCTATGAAAGTGCGATAAGTTAAGTTTTGCAGAGGACGTGGAAGCACCTACAGTCCGACATCTCGCTCAAGGAGCTGGGAATAGTGCTTGAGAATGTCCATCATGGTTGGATATAGTTCTCCGTGTTGCTTGGCTAACTGTATCAAATCCTGCAGAACGACTTCAGAATCGGAGTGTGAGCGTTGATGGCCCCCTTTCAGTTCCTGCATCAAGCTCTGACTTCTTTCTCGCATCTCTTCTTCGTCTTCATATTTTTCCTCCGTGTAGACATTCAGCTGAGTCAGTAGGGAGTCAGGCGGTTTGATGTAACGGAGAGCCTGTATATTCTTCAGTTAGCTGTGCCATGTTTTCCTAAAAGGCATAGGTTCACGTACAACTATTAATTCGTTCAAACCCCTTCTGCTAAATTCTTCTCGAAGCACCAGTCGGTCTTCCAGAACTTCTGGGCAAGTGGTAAGAGCATTAATGAGTGTCATCGTAGCGATGCGCGCCTCCCAAACGCCATCCTCTTCGTTACCAAACCCTAGGCCATTATCGCTTTCATTCTCGATATCGACGTTGGGAAGGCGTAATGACAATAACAGCGTTTCAAAGCGGAAATCTTCATCGTATGCGATACGAAAATCGGACATCGCCGACAAAACAGCTTTCCGGCCATCGGTCGTAGACAACATGCAGATAGCTGCCAACAGCTCTGAGGCCAGCGTGTGGACCTTGAGGGATGATGCATGGAGTGCGTATGATATATGTGTCACAATGATTGGAGATGTCAAGACTTCTTCAAAACCAAGCTATTGAAATTTTGATTTTAAAATGAAATTTTCAAAAAGAAAAAAGAAAAACACTTACATCAGTATTGAGTAATACCCGCAAACATTTCAAAATTTCCAGGAGAACGGTAGTTTCGAGTTCGCTGAGTGTTTTCCTTTTACCACCTTTGCCAACTAGACCCGCCAGAAGTATTCCCAATGAGGCCAGCCCCTGCTCGACTCCAATGAATTCTTGAATAAACGCCAGCTTCGCCGTTGATAGATGCACGCGGAGGGTAATCAGATGTGTTACCAATTTCATATCTGGGGCTTTACCAATTCGTAGGCCATCGATGTACCATTTCGCAGACCTGGTGATTTCTTTGCTTCCGTTCTTATTGGAGATAGTGGAAGACTTGTCGCCGCCTGAGGACGTCCACCAGCTTGACCATAGAGAGCCGGTACTTTGAGATTGAAGGGGCTGTATTTCTTCCGCCACTTTTGAGACCTTAGCTTTAGGACTACCAGTGGGACTGAATTCCCCATTTGATCCATTTGATTCGTATGTCACAACGGCTGGTGAGGTCGAACTTCCAGACCCCCAACCAACAATCGACATTCTACTAATGAGGCCATTATCTCCTGTTAAATGAGGAATGAGTTTAGGGAGTAGCGCTGTCGCACTCGATGGCCCGTAAGATTGGTATCCAGATTGTGGCGAGCTCGACTCCTTTGAGGGAAAATTCGCTTTGAATTGCTGATGCAAGATATACTTTCTTCGGTCAATAGGTAAAGCGCGTATTTTGGCCCTATGTTCGTCTTTGAGACCTAAGGCATTCTTTTTCAAGGATGAATGGAAATCAAGGGAAAGAGAACGCAATCAAACTGACCATCATGTCCTCAAACTCCTTTTCGAATTCTTCTGAGTCACCATCTTCGCTGCTGCTCGCGATCCCCATGATGTTGACGTTGTCGGTCTCCTTCTTTTCCAAAGGTTTGGGTTCGCTAACGCTCTTTCGATTATCGGACGTAAAGACAACGCTGTTTCGGTTAGGAGAGGAAGGAGGGGAATGCAACCAGCCTTCGAAAAAACTGGACAATCGACTCTGTGTGACAATTCCGCGTTGCTCAATGGTTTTTGATGGGTCGGGGCGGCGTTGGGGAATATCTTGGCCCATTTTCGCAGTACCTTCTCCTTCATCATCATCTTCGTCCTCATCGTCATCATCTTCTTCTTCTTTCGACTCCTCCAATGCAGCCAGCCTGCGAATCGTAGATTCAGAAGGTCCTGGAGCCAGGGGAACAGTGCGTGACTTGGAGCGCCGGTACCATTCGTCTGGAACACAGAATCTGAAGAACCGACGGGCAGTGGATTTAAGCGGATTTGCAGAGAAAGGGAATCCTAGGACATCTGATATCACAGTAGTTCCTGGAAGTCTTGAGGCTCCTGGGTAAAATAATTATTCATATGAGGAATAAATAAACAAGAAATGCAGCGTACTTTCGACGGCCTTGTCAGACCATACTTCTTCGAGCACGTACTCCAAAGTCCCGGCACCTGGTATAGGCAACGTTTTTGATAAACCCAATTCTTGGACGACACTGGTAACGAGTTCTGAAGCCGTCGTTGTGAGCGAAATAAATAACTTGTACTCAAACCCATCATGGATTTCAGGGACTTTCATGAAGGACACATTCAGGGACAGAAGGGGATTAAGAGAGACAAGTCGAAGAATTGGGTTGTGTAGATGTCCAGTCATTGGGAACGAAGAAAAATGCCGTTGGTCTGACTGGACACTATGATCATTGATAATGGGAGATATCAGCGTGGTATCCTGGAGTGTGCCTAATGGTTGTGTTAGATCCAGGAATTTAAGCTATTCCAGCTGGTATAAGGACTCACCATCTCCAAGGGCATTCAGCTCATCCTCCTCCCAGACTCTTCCATTCTTCTCCCGTCTTATCCTCTGTAAAGCCCAACCATGGTCTTCCAGAGTACCAAGGATTTCTTCCTTTACTCCATCGATTGAGACCAGATTTCTTATCACGTCTTGTGTCCTGCAATTGTCGGGAAGTTCGATTAGGTGGAGTGTACCAGTAGGAAGGATTGCAGGGATAATCAATGTAGTCGATCCGTCGGGCATGCCCATCACACGACTTCCAGGGTCGAAATCTTGATGCGGACGCGTCAATCACCGTCCAGGCAAGAGCCTTTCCAGTCGCTGGGCCCTCACAAAGTCTGTGAAACCAATTCGAATGCTTGAAGGAACAGGCGATGACCTAGCGCCCCAGTGTATAGATCAGGTATAAATGATGGGTCCAGGGGTCCAGGGTGGGTATAGGGTATAATAGATATAGAAAAATGTTCAAGCAAGAGTTACAGATGAACTTGAGAACCCCTCAAAGCTCTTGTTATTCATAGCAACACAGCTACGCCTGAAGTAGGATGACATTTGAGTCAAGTACTTGGTGTAAAGAGCACGTGGTGCTGGGCGTGAGTTCGCTCAATTTGAATTTGCTCAGGATCAAGACGTATGTACGTAGGTCGAGCTTTTATCTGAGACTCCACAACAACACCGGTTTAACATTATGCAGTACATACAAAATGGTATTACAACAAGGACAGAAAAGAGGAGAAACAACAAAAAGGCATCTATCGGCTAGAAGCCAGAGGTCATAGAGGACTCCGTGTCCACCGAAGGATGAACCATGTAGAAAACGCGTACATTTTCGCCATCGACAGGGGCAGACGACTCCTGTGTTTCCTCGTCCGCCGAAAGCATGGAATCTTGTGCATCTCCCTTTACCTCCATCAAATAATTCTCCTAAAGAACGGGCATGATATTCATGAGATTGAACAGAAAAAGTCATAAAACGAAATATCTCACCCTAACGAGTTTTTTGAGAAGCTTGACAATGAGCTCCTTCTCATATTCAACCTGCTCAATGTCTTGCATCTCGGCTTCCTTCTGTTCAAGATACCAATCTATGAGCTCTTCGCGGTCCATCCCCTTCCCAGTTCGCGTCTCATGGTCAGATAGGTGCAATACCACCATGGTTTGGAGTTCGATATATTTATCATGGGAAATAATCATGCGTCTTCTGGGTGGTGCAGGTGCAGGTACGGGCTCGGGGGCTGGAGCAACGGATCCAGCTCTTGATGAGGAGGACTGGGGCCGAGGTGGGGCTTGACGTCCTCCAACGTTGACGCGAACTGGCACATCCTGCGAATCGCTTGTGATGTCACCAGTCATTTGTACGCCTTCGTCCTCTCTTGTTGGTTGCTCCCTTCCACGTTCACCCTCCAATTCTTCTTCATCGAAGTCAATTGCATCGTGTTCAACATGAATGATGGACTGCCGGAGCAACGAATATGCCTCTCGAACGAAAGCTGGAGTGATCTAGCGTACGAGTTAAAGAAACACTTTTTGATTATTTTTCATGGGAACTTACTTCTGAAGTACAATTCGCCCGGGCAATAGCCTCGCTCAAGCGGATCATACTTTCCAATTGACGGACAGTAATGCGATAGGAATT